>QVOA01008138.1:0-99506 GCA_014825685.1 Pseudomyrmex cubaensis | reverse complement strand
GTTTGTAAAAATGTTCAACCAAGTGTTTAAGGTCGATACGAGCCAATATGCCAAAATATATAAATATATATATTTTTTAACATGTAAATTAATACGCATAAAGATTTGAATTAAATTTAACTCAAAACTAATACGTGATTTTACCTATATTTTTTCATGTGAAATTGACACGAGTTTATAATTATTTTTATAAGGCAGATCTAGTTAAGTTTCTGTTTGCTCTAAATTTCTCTTCTAAACTTATGAGAAATTATGCTCAAGTTTAGATGAAGTATGTCTCCTGTTTCGAAATATTTCGATTACTTTTGGTTTGAATGAGGAGCGCGTTCAGATAGATCGCATTTGAAATCTTCGGAAGCATTCGCAGCTTTAACTGGACTCTGCATACTCATTGTTCTCTCAATGAAACTAAGGAAGAGTGCAATCTCTTCCTTCTGATAGAAGTGGGAGAGAAAGAGAGAGAAGCATATTCAGCAAGATATCTATCGTTGTAGCAGCGTAAGTTGAGTGAACTTGAAATACCACGTGAGGAGAAGGAGCGAGGAACGATTTAAATCTATGATGCGCGCATCTTTGTGCGGAGAGATCAGATAAGTTTGAAACAATTGTTAAATTGTACAATAGCTAGGTAGCCGTAACGTTAACATATAATTCTATAACTATCTTTCAACAACGTATAGATACACGACTTAGAAACACATCATCATGGTTCTGTACGATAATGTTGGGAAGAACAGCTTTGAAGGACGCACACTATCTTGTCTTTTCGCAGAGATATGATTTCTCCAAATGGATATCTATAGAGAGAACATGAAAAGAAAACTATCCACGTATAGAAACTGCATGTTTCGGAGATGAAGATATCTCAATATAGAAAAAGTCTACGTACTTCGCGTGTGCGCAACATCAAGAAGATTCAAGGTCAATTTCATTTGTTTCTTTTATTTCGTGTTTTTTTATAAGTAGAATCACCCGATTCGTTTTACATAATCGACTCCTTACGTCATTCGGTAGCGCTATAAAGATAATCGAAAAATATAAACATCTGAGGGTATACTATCTATTTTTAATAACGCTTGCAGTTTTGTGATCTTGTCATCACATGTAACACGTTAAGTTTTTACCACGCTGACCTACTGACATGTTTATTTAAGAACCATTTTATCGATTGCTACTCGGAGCGACTCTGAAAATCAATGCCCTAACACAAAACAAGATTCACCTATAGTCGTCATCTCCAAAATCATCACTTACCGCGCGTGTAACTTGCGTTTCGACACGCCGAAAAATAAGAATAAAAATTTGCCTTGTAAATTATTTATCGTGACATTGTGTCAACAAAATCGTCGCGCACGATGCGATCGTGCCAACAAAATGAGTTCGTTATTTAAAATATGCGCACCGTGATGTTTTAAGAGTCGCATATTTTCGTTCAGCCGAATGTAACAAACCGTGACGTTGCAATTATAAAACTGAAAAATATAACAAACGCTGATCACGCACTGTCTTATCTCTCGTTCGAGTTCGAATTTCAATATCATATACATATATTTAGAGATTATTTTCTCCCAAGGGGAGAGAATAATCTCTAAATTTATTTATACTGCGTAACGCGATACACATCTTTACGTAATGTCGACGTCTTACGCATTTAACCGAAAACAACCGGTCCCGATCTAAAGAAAGATTATATAAAAAATAAAATCTTCCAAGAAACGATTGTTTACTGAGATCTCGGCCATCGGAACTCGGTACTTGCGGTAGGTGCTCGTCGTCAAAACAACGACATCAACGACACTTTTACGCGTCGATTTAACGTTGCAGATAACGACCGTTCAAGACCGGGGGTATTCGCGCGATCGCCGATCACGAGCCCGACGGCTGATCCTTGCAGACGCCACGTGGATTGTCCCCACGCAGCATCGACCCGAGACACAATGATAAATAACGAGATACAAAGAACCAGAAATAAACGTATGGCGTATTTTTGAACAAACACTTACATGTTGAGAAATTGTCGTGGAGTCAAGTGTCATCAAAAACAAGACAGTAGGGTGAGAGTTTTAATTAATTATTTGTGCGATTCTTCGCGAGATATTGAATGTTTCCAAATACATGTACTACGCGACGTAGATAGTAGATGCATATATGCATGTATATATTGACACTTCTCATCTTTGTTTTCGAAGAAAAAACAACTTAAATACATTAAATCGCCACTTCTAATTACGCTATCAATCCAAGGAAACCGAGTCTGTAAACAGTAACGTATATATTGAAACCGTCAAATAATTTGTTGTGTTCTTATCGCGTACCATAAATTCTATTGTACCAATTAGAAGTTCACGACCTTCTTCATTCATTATTCAAAATGGAGAAATTTCCTCTCCACGAGTTTGCTTATTTGACTGTTTCTCTCTCTCATTCACTCAGCAGTGGAATTTGTCGCGAATAAAAAAGAAAAACATGAAGCGATTACATCAGGTCGTTACACGCGCGCTCCATTATTCGAATAGTTTCGTTATCTTTCGTAATTTGTGACTTTTCAAAGACAAATTGATACGCTGATAATAATTGCTAAGATAAAATCGAAACAAGAGCACCGATTAAAACGGTGTTTAATCGACGGTCATGTAATTGCTATCGACGGTGGTCAAAAGTAAAACGTTTTAAATATACAAGACGAAGTATTTGTGTCTCTCAGACGCATTCATTGTTTTGTCGCGGCTCGTTGGCAGGAGCAAAGTTCTCACTTTGTCATTTGAAGTGACAACCGCTTCTATAGATCGGCATGTATTTGGGGGCTCGCGTGCCGCTCTCTCTCTAACGACGTTCCCGCTTCCTCCTCGATATTACGGGTGTGTCAAGAGCAATGTGCGAGATTGTCAGCCGAGAGAAGACCAAAAAATACACAAAGAAACCGAAGCAATATAAATAGCAAGCATAACGGAAATTTTTTTTACAATTTAAAACTTTTTTCACTTTTTTCTGAAATGCTCAACTGCCTGAATGCTCGATTTATTTAGTGTTTGCTATTTAAGTGTTTCGTAAGGCAAATTTTTTCTTTGTAGAAGCCAGAACAAAAGAATAGAAAGAAGGAAGGAATAAAAACTTGCATCTTAATATATGAAATATACAACTTTTTTAAATAATCTTAAAATATACAGGTCATTGCATCTGCATGAAGAGTAAACAGCGGCGAGATAAATATAAACGGGGATAAATATAAATCAAAACAGCGAAAGAGAGAAACGGAGAAAAAAAATGAACGAGTTTGATGCGGAAAAGTAGTTTTATAAAGAAAAGATGTGTGTGCGAGGCCGCGCTTACGATATGCGAGTGGAGAAAGAAAGAGACAAATCTTACTATACAATCACACAGGCTTGACAGAGGCAAAGCCGACGTAATTTAGAGAACGAGGGAGGGGGAACGAGGATGGAAGTTGCATGACGCTTAAAACGCGCCATGACGTATCGACCGCGTTCTCCACGCGCGCTGACGTCACGATCACGGTCCGAGTCAGACCGGGAGCACGTGAACAGCACGCCCGCGATCACGCGGCCACAAGCTGATCGGGCCGCGGCGATTGGCCGGTCCTTGGCGAGCCCCTTGCCACGATTGGTCGCGCCCGCGCTCGCCGCGTGATCACGCACACATGCAGCGAGTGCGGGTCGGCGGTCCCGAGCCAGCGCCGACTTGAGCAAGCTTCATTGCACCGTGAGACGCCTGTCCGTTACGTGAGGATTTGTTTGCTCCACTTTTGCTAAAGAGGGCTCGGCGCTGCATCTCTTTCAGTTTTTTTTTCGTCGTTGAATACTTCGAATTTTTTTTTTTTTTTGAGTATCACTTTGGGTTCCTCGTCCTGTTCGAATAATGGACACGAACCAGGCGCTTCTTTCGCCACCGGCCTCGCCCCAGCTCAAACACGTAAGTGGCAGCAAATTAAATATACCGCCACAACACAGTCTGCCGTTGCCCGCGAAACTCAAAACGTTTTTACGATTTCTCCGATTTGCTTCTGTAAGATTTGGGAAAGTGAGTTTTTTTAAATATATTGTTACATGTGTAGCGTTTGTAACGCACGCAAGTTTTTATCATAATATCAAAGAGTCGCAGAGCTATCAAGTTTTATTTGCACGATATTGTTTTGAGATATTTCCGTGATAAAAATTCGAGCTTTTGCTACAAATAATTTCAATTGTCTGAATTCGAGTTTTTATTTTAACTTATCTATATTTTGTTCAAATATTCTTTAGATGAAAATTGTGCTGGCAATGTTTTTCTCAAAAATAAAAAAAGTTTAGAGACAATAAAATGAAAGGACTCTAAACAAAAATATAATTTACAATATAAAATACGTATTGTGATAAATAATGCAAATGCAAGAATGAATAAGCGAATGAACCAAATATCTATTTTGATATTCTTAGTCACATTTGTGGAACTGTTCAAATGCGATTAAAAGGAACCACACACTGTATTTTTTATATCATCACAGTTCTAATATATATTTTTTATTGTCGCTTGAATTAAAAATTTATCGAGTGATTTATGCAACAAATTGCTTTGTCTAACGATACACCTACGTTCCCGTTTGTTTCACAGATGGATCCAACGCAGTTATCGTTTAGCGTCGCGTCTTTATTGGGGGAAAAACTTGTAATGAAATCCGAGCGAAAGGACGAGCAAGATGCGGGTTCGCGTCATGTTCTACCACCTACCCCACAGCCTTCCGATTCGGAGGAGGACGAACCAGGAGGACGACCTCGAAAGCGACGATGCGTCGAACACTGCGAACTGGCGAAGGTAAATAAAAACCAGATAATCTTTATCAACGGACAACTCTCTTTGCTTTCCAAACGTCTTCCTCCTTCTCTCTTCTCACACTTCTCTTCGATTTCTCTTTGCAAGCTTAATCGATTGGAACAGAGAACGCGGACTCGCAAAACTTATCGCAATACACCTCCGAGCGCACACTTTATTTGTTCTACTCCGTATCTTTTCATTTTTCGAGTACGCGTAACTTCTTATATAATTAAAAAATTGTAAAATGTTTTAATTTTGCTTTCGTTTTATTTTCACATTAGCCTTGAAAATATTTAAATCTTTTGAAATAGATTAATGAGATTTCTCGCAACAATTACATCAGAAAATATTGCTATACATATTTTTGAATAGACTAAAACGCCGCTCTTGGAAAGACTTCGGGTCAAAACGATCTTATTTTTATTTCAGCTGTTGTTAGACGGCACACCGCCACCGAGTCCGGAACCGGCCCGTGTTTCGGTAATAATGCGCGCCAATCGAGACGGTACCTGCAGTCCGGCTAATTTCATGGGGGGTCTCACGACCAGCGGTCAGCCGGTGCCGCACGAATCGGCCGCGCGACAATTGCCCAGTCCGTCAGCGAACGCGCGAGCGAGCGGGACGGAGCCGACGGTAGACGTATTACGCAACTTGAAATTTAAGATGAGTTTGCGCAAGGAAGAGATTATCGTGAACAGCAAGAACACCGATCGTGAGAATTATCAGCAACAACAGCAGTTACCGAGATTGCAACCTTTGGCACCTAAACCCGCCCCCATTGTAGTGACAGGTTTAGTTCTGCCGCGAACGCCCCTTCTTCTGGTCGCCAGCGCGACACCGACATCTGCCACAGCGACAACTACGACGAGCACGGCCGCGCCGGAAATGCGCCGTCGCGTTTACGAATGCGAGCATCCGGGCTGTGGCAAGAACTACTTCAAATCGTCGCATCTGAAGGCGCACACGCGCACACACACCGGCGAACGGCCGTTCCCGTGTCCCTACGAAGACTGCAATCGTCGTTTCTCCCGTAGCGACGAGTTGTCGCGTCACAAACGAACGCACACTGGCGAAAAGAAATTTGTCTGCGCCGTCTGCCAGAGGCGATTCATGAGGAGTGACCATCTGGCAAAACACGTTAAACGTCACACCAGAGATAAGTCCTCGTCTTCCGCTTCGAACGGTCAGATTGCCACCTCTCAGATGACTTCGATGCCGCTGAGAGTGAGTCTATTACCGGTGCTGGCGCCCCGACTACCGCGACCGATTCAGCAGTTGATACCACCACAACTGGCAGCTTGAAGAAGATATGCACGTGCGACTGGAGTCGCTTGAAGATTATGATCATTCGCAGGCCTTAGCCAGAATTCTGGATTGTTTCCAGCACGCGAAGAAAACAATGATTTGTTCGAGTTTGAGTGAGGACTGGGAGACAGATCGGATATCAGATACACCGAAAGAGAGGTTTAAAGACAACAACAATTATAAAAGCACATTGGATAAATGTGCCAATTTATTGGGCACATGACGTCCCTGCTGATGAATCTGGTTAACCAAATTTTTCATGCACTGAAGAAAGAATAAAGTCATACGTGGAAGACGAAAAGCGAAGTAAGCAGTACTTAAAAAAAAAAAAAAGCAAAGATATACGGTGATGATAACCGCCGTCGACAAATCGAATACCTAAGTGTGTCTGTGACACGTGAAGGTATTCACTAATGCGCCGTTTAGTCAGGTGCCATTTACCATCACTTACGTAAAGTCAGACTCGCGGTGCACATTCAGCGCTAAAATACGTGCCATATGTTTTTTCAAATCGGAATATACATGTGTAACGTGATTGAGAGCGGTCACATTTAACGCTGAATGTGAAATATAAAAACGCAAAGCGTCATTTGATTAATCGCTCAATTCTTCGCTAGCCGAAGAATTTTAACAGACAATACAAGTCTAAAAAAAAAGTATAAAAAAAAAAAAAATTGTATTATACACAAATTTCTTAACTACTCTTTTTTAGCATCTGTTTTCCATCTTTGTGTTGTTTACTGTTTCGTGAGAGCTGTTATCGATAAATAGCACTCTCAAGCACATACCAAATTTCACGCGTGGATCGATAGAAACGGGAAAGGAGGAAATATTTATTTATGCGAAAAACGATATGTTGTAGTTAATGTCTATAACAGATATATGTACAGATTTCCGAAACATAAATTCTCGACGATTAATTGTACATATTGAACGAGGAAATGCAGGGGCGGAGACTCAGAGTGTGGAAACCATCGTCGGTTAAACCGATCGATGATTCTGCTGAGTCTAAAAACTAGAATAAGAAAGATGTTGTGTTTACACTCTTTAGAGTCTAATCTATAAAAATGTTATTTCTTTCTTCTAGAGTTTATTTAATACTTTATTCGCAGGTCGTGATTGTAATTACCGTCTTTGCGAGGATTGTATATGTATATATGTATACATGTTCATTATGTATATAACATATGTGTGTGAGACCGATTGAAAAATCTTCATTCGGCAACTTTAAGACTTTAATGTATCGTTAAAGATTTTTCTACAATTAAATAAATTGTATACTTTTCGTAAATCATTGCGAGTTCTCTTTCCTCTTGCCCTACCGTCTCTCCTTGATATCTTATTTGCGAATACGAGCATTGATACCATTAAGAAAAAATTACTACTTCCTCGGAAAATAACGTAATTTTCTTGAGTCTTTTTTGCGACAACGAGAAACATAGATAGAAAAAAACGCAATTTAAATTCTGTGAGGAGAGAAGATCGCGCGACTTGAGATGACTGATAACAAAGAACAAACGGTGAAATCACCATATACATTTATTAATATATACGCGCGTGTGAAACATGACAATATCGCGTCACGTCGATTTCGAGAACAGCGTGCAGTCTCATGGACATTGATGAACACGCGAGTTCACGTGAACGTTAGATATGGTCGATTTAGAATTGGTCAATTGACCAATACTTCGTTGATATAGCTTTATAAAATTTAATAGTATATTACATATATTTGCGCGTGTAGAAGTTTTTATAAGATAGGTATATGTATATTGAACATCAATATGAGGAAATATTCAAATAAAGACTTTAACACGCGTATATTCCGCGCAAACTCGCTGTTGCAAATATACAAGTGGAAAATGACGCAAAACACAAACTTTTGATCACGTGATTGCGTGCGTTATCGCAATTTAGCACGACTCCCGATGCATAACAATGACCGCCAGATGTATCTCGAGGTTGCCAGCATCGATAAGATTACTTCCGCGAAGTAATCACGTCGCACTTCCGTCAGTAAAACAAAAAAGTATTAAATAAAACAAAAAAGTATCAGGTATTGACCGCATAAGAACTGACTTCGTCACGCAACGTAAGATAAAATTGCTATAATTTTTGTATTTAAAAACAAATTTCCTTAAATTAATCGTTGATGAAGTATTGCAAATAGTTTTAATGATTTTGTAACGAGAACTTCGGAGAGACATGGATTGTTTTCGTCGATATCTGACTATATCGCAAATATATTTCCAGAAAGCGGTTTTTAGTCACCTCTCAAGATTTTTTTCCTGTCTGATATGTAATAGAAACAGGACGAGCAAGATCAAACGTTGTTGCATACCGGCGCGACGGTCTCTCTCACGAAACTTCCGATTTTCTTGCATCAGCCAAGGACTCGATCTTATTAAGCGATTAATATCACAAACAGGTGTGTTGGACCGGTAGATGACGCAAAATATCCTCACGATTACCCTCTATACTCGACTTTATTAAAATTCGTCTGAATGATCCGCACAACAATGATGTTAATATTTCTGCACAGACATAAGATTCTTGCAGAATTTTAAAGTTTTCAAGAGAAAAAATATATATATACCTATTTAATAGAACTTATACATAGAAATCATAAGTAATTTTCTTACAAGCTACGATTTTCACAAATCTGTTCACATATAACGAAAGAAGTTGAT
This sequence comes from Pseudomyrmex cubaensis, assembly GCA_014825685.1. Classification (NCBI taxonomy): domain Eukaryota; kingdom Metazoa; phylum Arthropoda; class Insecta; order Hymenoptera; family Formicidae; genus Pseudomyrmex; species Pseudomyrmex cubaensis. The sequence goes on along the minus strand of QVOA01008138.1, from coordinate 90,705 downwards.
TTAAACAATATTTTTATTAGCAATAAAAATAAAACTTTTCTCTCAATGTATAAAGATTTTCTAAAACCAAGATAAATTTCCAAAATTGTAACTTGTTATCATACAAATTTAAAGAATTTGTTTGGAGAAATTTACTGTGGAGTTGAAATTAAAAGAATCAAAATATAAACGTATGAAATGTGGTTCGGATATTTCATGATATTTCTTGATTGGAAGAAGTGATATCGACGCAAACAACAAGTGCAATATCTCTAAACTCTTGCATCAAGCTTAATTCTCGTCAATTCCTTTCTTTTTTTATGTTATTCCGTTAGCATGCTACTTGTCAGACTAATTTATTACTTTTTTTGTCACACAAATTAATATGATCGAAAGCAAGAATTTCCGCACATAATTGTAGATGAATAAAAAGCGTTATGTCTATCTGAGGTATAAATTAGTAGGAATACCGAAGACGTTTTATAACTTATGAATTATAACTCTTAATACAAGGATCGAAAAGTGAAGATTGAGCGAGTTTAATAGACAATCTCTTTATTTCTGACAAATTTTGCAAAAATATACGTATAATACAATTATTATATATATGTAATATACATATATATATAACTTCGCTGCACTTTTTTGTGTGTGTGTATATATATATATATATATAAATGGATTGTATGCGGATGTAGGAGTATTAATGCAGCATATAAAACTCTCGAAAATAATAAATGCTCAACGCTATCTACAACATGTTCGCGGAAAGTTCGCTGAACGAGCTGTGTAAATTCCAATTCCAAAAATATGTGGTACTCTATAAGTCGCGACAGTCTCTACGCATTATGCGTAGCATATTATTAACCCCTTCTGTCTCACAACTTACATGTGTAACATCGGATCGTATTATATCTCGCGTGAAAATATGTATATAAATCTTATATATATCTTATATAAACAAAAAATCATAAGATATAATAATATATACTCTAAATTAAATTGTAAGAACACAAAGGGTTAATTTTCTCGCACCCATTTTAGATGCTTTTCGATCTCGAAGCGAACAACTACAATAGTAGTTCTTTCTTGGATGAGCATTGACAAAGATTGTGCCAATAACGAATTAATTATGTAAATTGCTTGTTTATTGCGAGTGGAATTTTCGCTTCGGATCGGCGGCCATGTCAAGCAACATTTGACACGGTTTGAAAGTCTCACCGTAATGATTCTGATATTCCTCCATCTTCTTGACGAGTCTATGGGCGCCGTATGCGTCTACCCAGCGGAATGGTCCACCCGAAAATGGCGGAAAACCCAATCCAAATACAGCACCTATGTTGCCCTCCACCTAAGTTTACAAATGATTAACAAACTAAATTATAATAGAAATGAAAATAGCGAAAATTTAGACACCTCATTTATCAAAAAATCTTCTTGCGGTATAACTTTCTGTTTTATTATATAATCTTTTGTGCAACTTCTGTTCATAATTATTTGTATTAAATTCTTAATTGAAGATTGATTTTTTAATTTTTAATTTATTTTTTAGTAGATTTTTCTGAAAATAAAATACTTACGGGATTAGCCAAAATATTTTCTTCCAAGCAGAGCACTGCTTCGTTGATAAATCGCGAGACCATTCTCAACTGACGATCCTCGTCGGCCGTGCTACCCTTAGGTTCAAGCCGATACTTCTTCAGAATATCCAACGCGCCAGGATTCACGTCCCTATTCTTGGATTTGGTTTCATATATGTATATACCCTTGCCAGACTTGCGCCCTAAAATCCACAAAGAAAGCGTATATATAATTTAGAGTTTTAGATACAGATTTAAAAACCGATTTATTTATCAAGTGAATTACTAGACATAAAAATTATACTGATTAAAAATACGTACCGAGAAAACCGGCTTTGACCATGTCGCCAAGAATATTAACGTCTCCTCCCTTAAAACGACCGCCAAGAGACTTCTCGAGGTCGACACTGATATGAGCACCAACGTCTATACCGACTTCGTCGGATAAAGTAGCTGGGCCGACTGGAAAACCGAATTTCTTCGCTAGCTTATCTAAGTCTGCAGGATCCACGCCTTCCTGTTAGAAGTTAACGTAATTTATCTATTCAGTTGGGAGTATTTAAAACAAGATTATAACACAATTGTTTTCGAATGATAATAAACATTTCAGAGATAAATATTATCTGAAGATGCGTGTACATATAATGTATAGATAATCAATGTGTACTATCTACCTGCATCAGTCTAACGGCTTCTGATAACATAGCAGAGAGTATTCTCGTGGTATAAAATCCAGGACCATCACCAACCGTAATCACGGTTTTGCCTTGTTTCAAACCGACATCTACAGCAGTTCTGATGGTCTCCTCGGCTGTTCCTTTATGCGTTATAATTTCTAGCAGTTGCATTTTGTCGACGGGTGAGAAATAATGCATGCCGATGACCTGAAAATCATTGAAAATTAGATTGTAGTAACTTGTGTGTTTACTAATTAGAATTAATTAGTAAAGTTCGATAAATTTACCTTGTCGGGACGACTGCTACCAGCAGCAATTTTTGTGATGGGAATCGCGGATGTGTTGGACGCGATAACACAATGACTCGGCACTACTGCTTCTATCTCCTTCAGAACTTTGTGCTTGATGCCGATATCTTCAAACACCGCTTCGATTACTATATCCGCATTCTTGAAGGAATCGTATTTTAATGTCGCGTCAAGATGAGAAAGGTGCTTATCCTTTTCGATACTGCGAAGAAAAGTGTTCATTAAAGACAGTGATAACCGCTACACCACGGAACCGCGGTTTCATTAAAGACAGTGTTAAAATGTTCATTGAAATTTGCCTGTCATGATTCTTATCTATTAGAGAGCTAACGTACGTGGAAATTCGTTTGCGCTTTACAGCAGCGTCCAATCCCTTTTGAATCTGATTCATGCCGCGATACAATCCGGCGTCATTGGTGTCTTTCATAACGACATCGTAGCCTTTGTCAATGCTAACCTGTACGATACCCGCGCCCATCAATCCAGCGCCGACTACAGCAATTTTTCTGTTCATATTAAATTAGAATAAAATAATAATCTTAATAAATAATAAATAACATAAATTGACAAATTTTTTTATATGTTATTATTTTAATTATATATGGCGATTTTCTTAAAAGATTTACTGGAACACGTACTTGGCTGCATTCTTGGGTGGACCAAAACGATTTTTCTTACAGGCAGTCTGACCGAAAAACAAACTGGTAAGACCCTTGCATTCCGGAGTGACTAACAGCTGACTGAATGCCTTGGCCTCAGCTTCGAATCCAGCGACAGGGCCTTTATCCAAACCGACTCTCACTACTTCCAGAATCTTGAGGGGCGCTGGATATAATCCACCTGTTGCCTTCATGACTTGAGCCTTAGCTTTCTTGAATATCTGATCCTTGACAAAATTGAACGATAAAGCCGTTTGCATTATTTTCTGCACGAGAGACTTCGAACCCCGCTCGACTTTCAGTTGTCCGCTCGCGATATCTCGCGCAGTCCTGACCGCGGTTTCCTCCAAATACCTTAGTGTGCTGAAATGAAATAATTCGATTTTAGAGAGAAATAATTTCGACAAGAAATAGCATTAAAAGTTTTTACTAATTACTTACTTATCCTCGGGTGATGCGAGTCCGGGACCGAGACGATTCACCACAATGTCGACCAGTCCGAGTTTCTTGGCTTTGTCAGCTTTGAGCGGTTTACCGGTGAGTACCATATCCAGTCCAGTAGGAAGAGGAACCAACTGAAACAAACGCTGAGTACCGCCACCACCGGGAAGGATCCCAAGCATCACTTCTGGTAATCCCAAGCTGGTTTGCTTGTTGTTCACAGCGAGTCGGTAATGACACGCTAACGCGAGCTAAGCAAAATAATTAATCTTGAATTATTAGCTTCCTTATTTTTATTTTATTGCAATTTAAATATTAGTAATGTATGCATCTTACCTCACATCCTAGGCCAAAACACGTGCCGTTAATAGCCGCAACAAACGGCTTCTTGCTGTTCGCTATAAGATCTAAAATTCTGTGGCCCTCTTTCACTATTTTGTAACCGGTATCTGCGTCCGGAATAGATTGCAACATGGTGATATCTGCACCGGCTATAAAATTGTTTGGCTTCCCGCTGATAAAAACCGCCGAGTTCACTGCTGAATTGGATTGAACTTCTTTTATCATTCTTTCTATTTCTTCCATCACTTCTTCGTTTACCGTGTTTGTCTGTATTAACAACAAAATAAGACATATGAGGGTTAACATAATTTTGGTTTTGCTGGTTCAAATTTGGAGTTATTGTGCTCAATGTTTTAATGAATAAGCAAATAAAAGTATACAGTATATACATTATGTATGCAACTTACTTTGGCACCTGGTGAGTCTATAGTAATAACAGCTACATCGCCTATGGTTTTGCATTTTAAATGTTTCGTTTTTGCTTCAGTGGCTAATGTTCGTAACGGTTTGTATAAATCTAAAACACATAAAATAAAGATGTTATTAAAAAAACACACAAAATTAAGTGTTTGTTATATAAAACCTATGTAGATCTTTGTAATTTTTTGTTAATATTGTAATAAATAATATAAATATTTATATTTTATAACAGAGAAATAGTAAGATTAAAAATATAGATAGAATTTATTACATTAATACAAACTATTTTCTTTTTTTTTATTTAAAATTTCCAACTTCTGTATATTTTTACAGTTTTCGTATTTCTAATATTTTGTAACGTCAAAAGAGTGTATTACTATCGTCAAATACTACTGTAAAATTAATAAATCGCATAAATTTAAATATATAAAATTAAAACAGTTGAATAATCAGGTGTTGTGAATTGATGAAACAATTCGATATTACTTGAACAATATAAGCTCCACTATATAAACGCTCGAATGTAGTATACATATTTAAGGTTCGAAGTGCAAATTCAAGCAATCTGATCGCGCAATTTGTTCGGATTTATAAAGTAAGGGTTTAAAGTACAGTTTCTATAACAGTTTCTACAACTATAACATTCCTAAAAATAAACAATGTTTTATAGAGCGAAATGTATATCAATCTCTTCGTGTATGAATCCGAACGTAGCGCTACTTGTCTCATGAACGCAGGAGCAAAGGTCAATCGCCGGTGCGTTGTCACAATTTCGATGACGACAACCGGCAGCACGTTTGACGTTTATCTACAGTGTCAAAAAACATCCGACAATCTCGGTGTGGTGTTTACCGAACAATTCAAACCTCCACTTTACATCGAATCGACGATGTTTCCTTTAGTACAATTTTGGACTCTTCATTCGGGATTGTTGCCGAGCAAAGATTGTCCAAAGGTTGTTAACTTATTTCATCGAGGTACATACACACTTCCACTTGTCTATCAAAACGTTTAAAAGGAACTTTTAATGAGAAACGGCTCTCATTCACGATAAGAAATAAAAATATGCTACTAAAAGCGTACTATCGTGTACATTTGTTGTTTACACACATGCACACACATGTTTTGTCACTCCTCTCTCGGTTTGATGTGTCCCTTGGGACATCGTATGTGCGTAATCACCTGTACGTATCACGAAATTTGCGTTGCGGGAATAACGCGCAAGGGCGCCGAACAGCCTGCAGCTTGCCATGTCGATCAAATTGGACGGACACTTATCTGAGAAAAAAAACCACAAGTCACGCACACGTTACCCCGTGCGGGCGACAATTCGGAGTGTTTTAGCTTTTGCGGGCGAGGAGGATATCGTCGCGTGTAACTTTCGTCGGTGGAGAGGGAAGGAGAGTATCGAACGTATCGTTCGAGAGTATCAAAACGACGAATCGAATTTTTTTCTTGGTCGCGCCTTTTTACAATTGTTTTTTTGTTTTTATCTTTTTCGTTCTCTTCTCAAATCGTGAATACAAATAAGAAAACTCTTCTTCGATATTGTGTTTTTTTTTCGTAATCGCTTATTGACCGAAATTCAATAGATATATCGAGAATCGATACTCTCGAATTGCACGTGTGTGCCATTTCTGTGAACTTTGGACGCCGATATTAAGTCATTCGTCATTTCTACATAATCGCGCTCTCTAATTGTATATTCAGTGTATTTATATTGATAATTTAAATTACAGAATTCTCGAACTATAATAATTTCATATTTCATGAATATATCAAGCGCGAAAACATCGCATGTTGTTTCAAAAATTACGCAAACTTGAAAACGCACGTTCGAAATATTACAGAAAATGATTTTTTTTTTTATTTTTAAACAAGTTGCATTGATGCATTTAAAAGGATTATGTATTTTATTTTGTTGTTCTAAACAATGACGCAGTCAGAATAGATTATCTTATGTTTTATCAGACGCCACTCTAATCAGTAAATGCCTTTACACATGAAGTTGCACCAGTAACACTTCAATATTGCCTTAACAATAATATGTGCAACTTCGTATGTACAAGCAAAAAAAGCAATAACATACTTCAATAAGGAAAATTAATGCGTTAGTGTGTAAATAGAATAAAGTAAATCAATTATATAACAAAAATGACAAGTGAAATTAAATTATATATATAGTACGTTATATAGATAGATATAATAAAATAAAAACAATTACTATAGCGATATTCAAATAATTATTATAGTTAAATTAGCAAGCTGGGTGGTCAGAGATAAAATAATTATTTTTATTTGAACTCTACGATTGGTCAACTTTCTCCGTTCGAGATCTCGGATCGATTTCTGACAATGTGAAACTCTTTATATATGTATATAATTGTATTATATATATACACACATTTATATAACATACAGATATATGTATGTACAATAACTAGACAGATAAATATATACAATAACTAGAGCAAGATTCAACGACTGTAATAACCTATATGCCTAACATAAACATAAACACGAACTCCAAACTCTCCATATGAGAGTTTTGAGATCACTCACCGTAATTACGCGCGATCGAATAATTACAGCGAGAGTTGGCCGTTTCGCGCTACTTAAATTCATATCGTATATCATTGATTACATCGGCGGCTGTTGCGAGAAGACGAAAGCAGACTGATAAATCCGCTATTATCGTCGGAAGTGGATCTCATTTAATTTTGTAACAGTGGCACATAACTTCTACGCCTTGTTGGTCGTAACCGAACACACTTTCCAAACAACTGCTGCAATAATTTTCTTTTGTATTAATTTTATTACGGCGCGAATTGGGCTCAAATCTCGATTGATATATCGAACGCGGTGAATTGTGTGTGTGATGTGTCAGACGTCAGTGTTGTCACGACTTCAGTAAAGTACGGAATGTAAGGACATCAAGGATGCAATCTGGAGTGTTTATGTATACCTGCAAAACGAGATCATCACGTCGAACTTATGAAATTTCTTCTTGTTATTGATGTAATCGACAGTGAACAGGTGAACAGGTGAACAGGATTTATATTTAGAGAAAGATTTACATGTATTGTAAATGCTCGAAAGGTTATGTGTTGTTACATGTTTTTATTTGACAGGATGACTGAGAATATTCACAACAAGGAACAATGGCAGCTACTTCAGAGTTTGCGATCGACTGTGGAAGGTTTGCTGATTGATGGAGTATCGAATGTATGGAATGTTTACGGCGGTCTAAATCGTCTGCACAATGTGATGGAAAGGATATTTAAGCATGGGTGTCGCATATTTGATCCCAACGTTAGTTGTGTTTAACATTTTCGAATAGAGTTCTGCATTAGTGTTTCAAAAAATAAATAATAAATGCATGATATATAAATATTTTGTTTTCCAAGTTACAAACAGATGTTTTAAACTAGTAAATTTTTAAAAGGGTGAGCCAGACTGTTGGATATTTATTCAAGGATTAAATTGGCTTCAACCATCTTTAGCAACATCACCAGTGCTTTCGGAAAATGAGGATTACTTGTGTAATTTACCAGCCAGGATAACGTCTAAGAAAGATATGTTGTGGTTGTACAAAAGGTAATTTGTCTTTCTGTATTAATCAAACAATATGTTAATTTCTTCTTGTTAATCCAAATCTCAAGAAACTATTCGAACAAGCAAACAAATATCAACTATGATTCAATCTATTTACAGTTTAGAGAATCATTCCTTATCACATAAGTTATCATGGCTTCTCTCTGATAAGGAACACTTGCTCTCTTGCCTCGAGCCATGGGCCTTTCTTTGTCAAGAAAATCTGGCAGAAGCAACTCTTTTATATTTAAGAGCGGTCGAAAGAAACCAGCCTGTACTGCTTGCAGAAATCGATCCCTGTTTAGTGAGTGATGTTGCTTCGTGTCAATATATATTACATATGAAATTTGAGTGAGCTAAACCATTATTTCTCTAATTTTCTGTTGCACCTTACAGTTTCTGCCAACGTGGATATCACCTAAGTCAAGCCCCAAGCGACATCGTCGCTCGTCCTCGTACCCGGTAAATTTTTCCGGCGCCAGTCGTATTTTTCCCCGAGATAAGAGCGAAAGTGTTCTTGTTCGTTGCCAAGTTTCAACGCAGTCTATATTGAGCGAAAAGGACAAGGATAGTGCGGAGAATCAAGAGACAAAATCTGTGCAAATTACCAAGTCCACGGCAGCTAATGATGTCACGCAAAGAGTTAAGGTCAGCAATAACAGATCATTGAAAACTTGGAACAGTTTGCCTACTTTGGGAAGTTTTCACAATGGTGTCACGGCAGAAAATGTAGCCGCAATATCGTCAACTATTCAAAAAAGTAGCAGCAGCAATAGTAACATCAATCGCACTCGTATTATCGAACTGGCGGAAATCATCAACATCAATTACTCGGATTCGAAGCAACTCGTTGATTCCAAGACCGACAAAGCAAAGTTCAAAATGCCTATGAGAAAAACGAGGAGTCGGACGAAAATCAAGTGTAATCAGAGTAAAAAAACATTCGAAAAGACGCAGTCCGCTTCGAACATTCATGAGGAGATGAAGAACACTATCGAGGAAACGCGAGCGATTCCCTCGACAGATTTACCGGATATGGCAAAGTTAATGGAACAATGTTCGACGCACAGAAAGACGTCTTTTTTTGTGGGCTCGGCGCCCGAATTCTCGGGTTCGTGGAGCATGGAGGTGGAGGGACAAAAAGACATCCGCACGCCGCGGAAGAGCTTTATGGAGGACGGTGGTAGCAGCGTGCAGCCGATGGCGACTGGTTACTTTCCACGACCGGCCAAAGGCCAAAGCTTGACTAGCTTTCTGTCATCGGCAAGATTCTCGCGCGCTCACGACGCCGAACTGGATCGCGAAAACGCGCACTTCAGCATCTGCGAGGCGATGATCGCCGCTATCGAACAGGTTAAGTGTAATCGGCTGCAGGACCGGCTGCTGGACGACGCGGGCGACGATGAGAGTGATGAGGAAATCAATCGTCTCAAGCAGAGAATTCGGTTGCGACGTCGACAACGTCAGGAAGAAAAGTGTCGGAGTAGAGGCTGGAGTCGTGGTGATTTGTTAAGCGACGGCAGGACCGATACGACCACGACCACCGATCAAAGTGTCAGTCCGTTGTCTACGTCCTCGAGCAGTCCGTCAGACAGTGTGACTACTGATGATGTGGAAGATTCCGAGCTGGACGACGAGCGAAAGTTGAACGGCGCGTTCGCTTCGATCGCTACAGACTCGGTCCTCAGCGAAAGCAGTGTGTCCGCCGAGGGTGTAGCTTTGTCGCTCATCAGTCGTTTCAGCGAGAAACAGTTACCTCGCGCGAGCGAACTGCAGTGGCTGGTTTCGGAGAAAGACGCGCCTCAGCGATTGTTACCGATGCCGAAGAGCTGGCCGGTCAGTCCAGACGAAATCGAAATCGATGGCTCACGAACGATTCCGTTAAGAGGAACGATCGAATGGGCCCCACCGCGACCGCAGATCATCTTCACGCCTCACCCGCCGCCAGTGTAAGTGCAAGAAAAGAATAAATGATATATGCTCGCTTTTATACTCTTAAGTAATTTTCTTCTATTCGATTCTATAATTTTTCAGAAAACGAACACTGATAGCAAAACAAAATTACCGATGCGCCGGTTGCGGTATGAAAGTCGCTGTGAAGTACGCCCATCGGTTTCGATACTGCGAATACTTGGGTCGATATTTCTGCACAGGCTGCCACACAAACCAGGTGGCATTTATACCCGGAAAAATTTTATCTAAATGGGATTTCAATAGGTAAGATCCCCGCCTCTCTTGGAAAACTAAACCTAAAACTAAATTCAATAATATCGTAAGTGTTCTTATATTTCTTGGTTCTTTGCAGATATCCTGTGTCGAATTTCTCGTATAGATTACTGGACCAGATGATGTCGGACCCGTTGTTTCAAGTGAATGACTTGAATCCATTATTGTACAGACGAATAAAACAGTTAGACAAAACAAGAGTTTTGCGCACGAAATTGTTCTTTCTGAAAGATTTTTTATTCATGTGTCGATTTGCCAACAGGTAAATTTCAGATTTGCGTGTGATGTGATTACTAAACGAAAAGATCAGTGACAAAAAGAATTACTTGTTATAGTCTTCAAGATGCGCTGAAGAAGGAGCCGAATTACATGATAAACGATCCACACGTATACTCGATTCAAGATTTGATAAACGTTAAATCTGGTGTGTTATCCGTCAGACTGCAGGAACTCGTTCAGATTTGTAGCGCGCACATTGCAGATTGTGAGGTCTGTATTCTAGAAATTATCTTGTCGTTAGTTAAATCGCACCAAAACAAACGGTATTTTGATTCACAACATTTCTACATGTACTTCCTTGTAGTTATGTCAAGCTAGAGGATTTGTGTGCGAGCTGTGCTGTTCCAAGGACATCATATTTCCGTGGGATCTATCGACTGTGGTCCGATGTGAGAAGTGCGGCGCGTGCTTTCACACAGATTGCAAGCACACCTCGAACAAGCTCGAGTGTCCCAGATGTGTGAGGCTGCGAGCCAGACGAATCTCCAGGGATGAGAAACCCTGACGAACGACGAGGGCGTATTGTTTTGTCACGCCGTTAAAAGTAGAATACGTATGTTAAAACCGATCGTATGTAATTCGAAAAGTCGTCTTAAAGACGAAAATTTTTACATAAAAGAGAATTAACTAACCTTTTTTTTGATATTACAAAATAGTTTTTAGATACGTAGAGGATCGAAAACGTAGAAAACTGTAATATATAGTTTCTCCCTTGAATTTCTCAGATATCTGAGAAAGAGAGATATATACATTAAAAAGTTTTTTAATATTGTATATTATATATATTCTATGATATATAATACATAGTATATATTATATATACATGCATATGTTATTTATAATATATCAGTTATTAACTTAATAATTAAATTAATAATTAGTTATATTGTATATAAAATAACTATTTCTGTGCTCACGTACTACACATGCCACTTGTGTTCAAGAAATCAGCAGCAGAGTTCAGCAGATATCAGTGCTTACTAGGAAAGCAAAAGCTAAAGTTTAAAGAAAACTAGTGTATTGACCTATATTTGTTGTTAAGGCAGTGATTGTTTGTTTCGCTTTTTAGCTGTTCTATTTATTAATTTTCTCTAGTCTTTTGTAAGAGCATAGCTGATGAAGACTCGTTTGTTTTGAAGAAGCGTATTTCTCCCTTCAATTCGGATAATAAGAGTAAAATAATTTACATAATTAGCATGTTTGATAATTAGACCAATTTGTGAAACGACAGTTATCACAATCGACAACTTAAAATTAGTTAATCAAGTGTTATCGAAATCTAACTGCTTAAAGGACTTTCTTTTTACAGAAAATAATCAACGCTTTATGATGGACAAAAATAGTCCTATCACAAGCGATATGATTATTATACTGTTATATTTGCTGAATGCAGCAAATGATTTCTGGATACGTACACTCCGTTATAGTAAGATAAAAAAAAAAAAACAAAAAAAAAAAACAAAAAAAAAATTGATTTGTAATGTTCAGGATTTCCGATGTATTCAATGTGTAGGAGGAACAAAAAGTTGAAGAAAAACACTTTATCATACGTTTAGATTTAATTCGTGTAATGAGTTTTGGTAACGATAGAGGCCTATAGTCTCTAATGAGAATAGTACTTGTGCCTCGGTCTCGAAAACGAAATGTCAAACAAACGAGACGTAAATCATAGCGAAGACTGAAGCATTGTGATATACACACGTCGGATTTCAAATTTTTTTCAGGGAAGACCTGGATAATATATGAACGTCTACAAGACGCATTCTTTAGATACTACTTGAAGATGTACATGTAAAACATGAAATCTTTCTATAAAGACTTATTCAAAATGTAATTAATATAGTGAAAGAAAACAATTCGCTATGTCAATAAAATGGAAAATTCTTCAAAAGCAATTAGCAAGGAAAGTATACCTGCACATTTTATAAATCACATTTTTTTCCATTAAGAATAACACATGAAACAAATTTGGTTCATATATATCTGGTGTTTCTTGAAACATTCGTGATAGTTGCCCTTTTTTTAAGTGAATTTGGACGGAAAAGTTTTAAAAATATTTTTACATTTTTTTTTAATTTAAGAATATGAAGTGAACATTCAACACAAACAAATAGTATTAATTTTCTTGTAACCGTTTTGTAAGCAATAAGAACACAAAATCAATATTGTCAATTATCACAAATAGCATAAACGATGCTTTTCTGATATGTAAAGATCAAATCTAACAATTCTAATTCTAATAAGTGCGTACCTGATTTTTACCGATATAATTACCGATTACATCTCATAAGTATATATTTATTGTTTATTTTTAAAAACGTTCACACTGTCGAAGTACGGTGAATCACAACAATAAAAGATTCTCAGAAAGAAAATTTTGTTAGAAGTTTTGTTATATTCTCCCTCGACATAAACAGACAAAAAACCTATAAATTCTTTAATTTTACTTATATACTTGTATATTGCAATTTACATCTGTTCTCTACTATTTAACTCTATATTTTCAGTTGTGGTGTTTACAAATCCGAAAAAGTTTTCTTTTCCTTCCCTGCTAATTTCGGAAACAATCACAAGACAAATACATATGCAGTATATGTATACGTTATTATAATTTTTATTAAATTACATCTCGTTTATAGCGCACATGCTTTACACACATATACTTTAGAATAATATAAACGCAATAGGAATTCATTGACAGAAAATATATTATCACTTATATACAACTAAAGCCTCACTTTTTTTAGGGCAAATTTTAATCTTGCATGCATTCTACACATATGTTTATAAATTCAAACTTGTTTTTGGTCTTAAGTAATCATTTAAACGGATATATATATATATATATGTGTGTGTATATATATATATATATTATGTACACATCTGCAATCTGAAAATCTCGAATGTATGTACACAATATTTGTAATTTACTCATTCATATTTTCTCGTTTCTAACGGTAACTAAAGATCTACCGACATGTTTTAAAAGTGCGCGCGTTACATTTATATTTTTGCCAAAACCATTGTATATGTGTGTGTGTGTGTGTATGTATATATATATATATATATATACTGTACATAATTAATGAATGTCATACACAGGGTAGTCACAAAATTCCTGTTGAATTAAATCTTATTTCTGTTTTTATAGATAGTAGATTTATATACAAAACAATATTCATACATAATAATTTACTTGCTTGTAAAATAGTTATTTTTCATCTAATAATTTTAACAGTTTTTATCTTTGTAACGTTTCACGATAATTTCACAAAAAAAAGAAAAAAAAAACAAGATATTGTTCAATTAATTTGAAGAAATAATATATGCTTATGTTTATTCATCTTTTAAAAATGCTGAAAAAATTCTTGAGATTCGATTTACATATTGAAAATAAATATATTCAGAAAATTACTGCAACAAACGATGCACAATTACAGGTTCAAATAGCGCACAATAGTGAATTTATTTTATTCACACATGCCACGTCATATTTATAAAGTTGTTTTTATTTCATAAGGAATGTTAATAAGATTTCGTAGCCACCCTGCATGAAAGAATAGTTAAAAAAAAGATATTCGACACTCACGCAATCGTCGTTTTGATTTTATGACACAAGCGATATCACAGGTGATTTTGTTCATTTTCTATTGATTGTCATTCGAGGGAGAGAGAACTAAAATGTCATTAAATATAAATTATATTGCGTCTCTGGAAACATCAGATCTATTTTAAATAGTCATATATATATAACTTTTAGTCATTAACACCGTTTAAAATTAAGATACCGTCATATTTCATTGCATCTTCAAGACAAATTATAAAGACAGCTTTACTTTAAACAGTGCTTACATTTTTCGAAAAAAGTACACGCTGTGTAAATCAGTTATTACAATTTGGTGGTGTCACAGTTATTTGTCACTTAGAAGCTCAACAATCGCGATTTTCAATAGAAAAGAGAAATCTCTTGCTAAGTTAAATATATCAAAAACAAGAGTTTTAAATTGTCACAATATTGTATAGCTCAATTTGAACGATTAAATATAGTTCACTCTCTTAATAAAATTGAGCATAGAAATGTTCTCAATTGAATTTTACCTTTGGATAAGTATCTACGATAAAAATCTTGAATAGCCATTCGTACAGTCATAATAATTAGAAACCATGTATATATTCCAGCGATTTGGATTTCATTACCATAAGTTTACATAAAACGCAACAACGATACATAACAACGCACCACTCCTCGGGTGCGTTTGCTTTAAAAAAAAAACATCAGTCTGTCTTTTTACTGCTCTTTTAATGCAAAAACAAAGAAAGAACACAGATAGATCTGCGCTCACAGCTTGTTAGCGTCCAAAGCAAACGCATCCTTCGTATGATAAACACACCTTGAGCAAAAATTATAAGAGTTTGAAATAGACGTAACCATGTCATGTTACATTATTGATCGGTAATCGGAAAAGTGTTATGCAAGTATTTTTGGCCATAAAAAAAGACACACTGTATTAAATGATTAGTACAATTATGAGAATAGACCATAAAAAACAACACACACAATCGCTATTTTGAGAGACGAATGTTTACGAGCCGCACACTCGTTCGGAGGACGACTCTATTAATCTCTGAGTAAACATTGTTAATTTAGAATTTGTCAACTCGATTTTTAAGAAACAATAACGTCATATAATTAATGAACAAAAAACTTTATATTGTAGAGAATCGAGAATTTATTATATAAATGATAAAGAAGATAAGGTAACGAGAGGCTTATCGCCGTTTTTTTGAGATCGTTTTAGAAGAGGTTACAATAAAAAAAAAAAAAGAAAACGGTTATCGAAAGTGTGTAGTAAAGTACGAAAAAGATAGTATAGTAGATTACGAGAAAGATAGTAGAAATAGATAAAGAAGTAGTAGACATAGATACATTTTGTAAATGCAAAAGAGTCCAGTCTTTTATAGATTGCAGCGAAATAATCTGAACGATAGATCTTGCTGTAGTATGTAATTTGCATTTCTTTGCTCGGTTTGAAAAGGAGTTTATATTTCCGCCATATAAATAACAAAACCAAAAAGCCGCAAGAACTATAATTTAATAAAATAAAATTTATTTTTTAACTTATTCTTTAAATACATACATAATTCTTCTCTCGGTAAATCCGACCATGTGCGTTATTTTTTATTTTTTGCAGTCTATCTCGTATGTTGGAGGAACTTGTCGTCGAGTCGATTTAAAATTTATTTTGCAAGGTGCAAAAAAGGCGTGGTGCTAAAATAAATTTTTGATAAAAAAAAAGAAAAAAAGTATATGTATAAAATAGCCTATAAATAATTGAGAAAATGTAAAGTAGTATAAAGATTACCGCGCGTTATAAGTATAAATATATATGTATATATTACTAATAAGTGCAAATCCCATTAGAGAATAAGTGCCGATATAATGCGTCATTGTGAATAAATCGGCGAAGAGTAATAGTAAAAAGAAAGGTGTTTAAATAGAGTAGACTTCCAAAAACTTCTTTATAACTTATTATTTTGTAAATGGATAAAATTAAAGTGTTTTATTTATAATTCAAGTCTTTGAAACCGATAAAATTTCCTAATGTAATTGACTTAAGTAGAAAAAACTAAAATTTTGAAGTTTTAAGTTCTAATGTATAATACACATCCTGAGTAATGTCTTCTTTTTTTTTCTTCTTTTTTGTCTCTATCTTTTACCACCACTTTCGCTCAGCGCAGACGGTGAAATGACGCGTTACACCGACATTTATTTGGATTTCAATAATAATACTAATGATAAAAAATACTAATAAAGATCATGTTTCCGATATACATGCTGATATCAAAATGACCATTAAATGCAACATTCGAAATTTTTTCACGTTTTCATCATCGGTCAACGCACGTTTACAGTTTAAAGAGCAATGTTGTCGTTTACGTTTTACTCATATATTTACTGATTTACTTCAATTAGCGACTAAATCGATCTAATAAAAATTGGCGCGACTGGTCTTCCGATTTTGGTTTGCATTCTGTGTCCTATCAAAATAAGCCGTATGTGTATCCGTGTTTTGTAATTTCAAATACTTCTCTTACAAAGGAATTATTTTAAATTATTTTAATATATTACCTATATATCTAAAGTTTCTTTTAGAGGCAGCTTTGCTACTTCGTGGAAAACCCTAAAATACAGATAAGATGACGTAAATTGTGTAATAATCTCTCTCACGTAAGAAATAGATTTTTGACACATAATATAAAAAACATAAATGTCGAGATAATATCGCGTATGTGATCAGAAATGTCATTTCTATTCTATTGTAGTATTAAAATAAAGAAGATTTTGCGTTGTAAAAAACATTCAATACATCATTTGAACACGATCGCAACACGATATATTTGACCACTAATTTGCATATTTTTGTAACAAAAATAAAACCAAATCTTTAAATAAAAAAATTTTAATTATAGAGAAAAGATTGTCAAGTACTTACGGGTGACTGTATTTGTTGCGGACGGTCATCAAAGACTCCTTTTGTTTCTTATGTAAACTATGATTCAAGAGATGGCAAATATCTCTTATGTCTTCGAGTTTATAGCCACTATAATATTCCAGTGTCGGAGTCCATCCCCCTAAATCTTTCATCAGCATCGCTAGTAATAGTGCCGCTGCCGCCATTTTGCTATCGCTGAACGTAATCATCGAATAATCCATCAGCGAGTGTTCCAATATAAACCGAGCCAAAGTTAACGTGGACATAGATACTTTGGCACACTAGTTTTAAACGATTGAATCAGTAGCAGTTCGGATTAAAAACACATTGTGGAAATTCTATGTAAAGTCAATAATTTTCTTGCTTACCCTAGCGTAACGCCGAAGAAATCTATAAGACAGTGGTATTCCTAAATCAAAATTGACTACTTTTAAGACACTTATTTCCATTCTAATGAGTTCTCTCTGAGTATAAGCGCCATCACATATATACAAAAAATCTTCTACCATCGGTGGTATCCTTTCCTGGAGTCAAAGAACAAATTTTTATAATCTGATAGATAAAAATTTTATCAGGCAACAATACAAGTACAAAAGTACAAGTTTCACGATGGTGATGTAAACAAAACTTACATCAAATTTACATGCTATAAAAAGACTGGCAGCGCCCAGCAATTGCAGGGTCTCCTTGCTGACTGTCACTTTTGTTAGATACAGATCGACTAATTTCACGGCCAAATACAATGTTTCATGATTGAGCTCGAACGATTCTTGCACCTCGACCATCCAATCGACAAGCAAGGCTCTCATCCATTGAGAGAGACTCACTTGTTGTTCCATGTAATCGCTGATCGGAAACAAACTTTCTCGACTTTTTAGATACTCGAAAATATCCATCGCGTAATGCGACACTTGGAACGGATCCAACCAATTTTCAACGTCGAAATCCCACTGCACACTCTCTGGCAATTTTCTTTGAGGCACCATCATCAAGGTAACGGCAGAGACTTTCTTCTCTTTCGCGAAAGACACATCGTTTTTGACATTTTCCTCATGTTTTGTCTCGCACACATTTTCCTTATTCTCGATATTTTCCTCCTCTGTTTCGTTTTTATCTTGTTCCTGTACATCTCAAGTCTGTTTTATATTTCAAATAATTTCTCCTTGCTAATATGTTATAATGTAAAACTTTCTCTCGAGAAATTGAAAAAAAAAAAAAAAAAAAAAAAAAAAAACAAAGTAGATGTTACATTTACACTATACAAAGTGTTCTTACCTTAATGATTGTACTGCTTATACCCGAGAGTCTTATGCTATCCGTTATATCTTCCAAGGCACTGATGTAGAGCGAGCCGTCTGACTTCTCACTCTCTATACTCTGTCTAACTTCTATACACTTTATAACCTTAGTAGACATTTCCACTTTCTTTTGATCTTTGATAATAATAGGTTTTACTCGAGATGGTTTTGATTTTGTCATTATAGGTTTAACGATGCTTCCCGGTTTGTTTACAGCAACGTTACTTCCTGATTTTTTATTATCATGTTGTTTGACTTGAGTAATTGTCTTTTTTAGCACATGACCTTGTCCTCCTAACGTCGTAATAGCCTGATAAATGACAAGGAACACAAAATAAGAAAAACATGAGTTTATTCTCATGTAAAGCTTATGTGTACTAACACCCACTATGTTTTCATTGCACACTTTTTTTTGTTTCTAAATTTTGATGTAGACCTAGCTAATAGTAAATTAACCAAATTTAATTAAAAGTTACATTGTAATTTTTGAAATAAGTGTTTAAAAGTGTAAATTTATTTGTACTACATACATTAGTGATATTTGCAAAGGCCGATCTCTTGGCAGTCTTTTCTTTTGGAGGCGAAGCTTCAGCTTTTCTTTTAGATCGAGTATCTCTGACATTGGGATGTTTTAATAAATTGTTTAATACAGCATTCTGTCTCCTGGTTGTTACTCCTGTTCTTAAAGCAGTTATGCTGGTTTGTCTGTTTTGTCCAAGTGCTTTTGGTGGTGCCATTTATGATGCAATGACAATTTAATGCTGCTATGTACAAATTCCTACAATTCATAGTTTTACAAGAAGAAAATATTAAAATGAGAATTTCAAAACATATATACAATAAAGAAAAAGACTTCTAAAGTACAATAAATACAAGAATAAGACTAACACTTCTGAGACAATTCTTAACGTATACTCGATTTTATAATTCAGCAGTTTTTGTGGAACTGATTCACGTATCGGTTTCTTTCGTAAACATAGAAGATTGTCAATATACACAATATGTTCTATCACAAACTGTACCGCAAAACTTGTTCAATTTACGTTCAAAAAAACACAAAACTATTTGGGTATCCACCGACACACAATTTTACATTACTTTCAGTGATAAATCATGTGTTTTTTTATATTTTTTGCGAGCAAATTTACTGCTCCGAAGAGCGCGAAGAAAACGCGGGAACTTGCCGGGCATTCGCGTACTATGGGTTAGAAAGATGTCACGGTAGATGCGAAAAATTATCCCATCACCTTCGACTATCCGGTGAATCGAAATCGTGTCGTTTTAGCAACCAATTCACGAAGCATCACCGATCCCGGTGAAGGTGAAGGTCGCGAAGAAAATATTTATTCGACAAGCAATATGGTGGTGCTCTATCAACAGATCATGATGCGAACAGTCATCGGGACACGAATTGGAAGTGATGTTGCGCACCTGATTGTGATCAAGTCTCGTGCCGTGTAGACGGTAGAAAGGCCGTTTACTCATCAAATCCTCGCATGCCGCTCGTTCGCTCACCTTGTACTTCGGACGGTCGCGTCACCTCGACCACCTCATCGGGTGCAAACCGAACTTCACGCGATGAAGTTGAATTCAAACTCACAGTTACAGCTGCTCGCTACGCGTCTATTGGCTAATACACAACGCAGCGCTCGACTAATTGCGCGCAGTCGCCGACTAAGATTTCATGGAAACCGACACCGAAGACCTGACACAATAATTGCAAATTATAATTTTAATTTTTATATACGTTAATTAGAAGATGCTGTCATACAGATCGAAAAATCAGAATTAGAGTGAGAATTTACGATGGGAGATTATCCAATTGCTTCTCTGTTTCCACTTTTGTGGAACGAAAGAGTTTTAACAGAGAATCAACCAATCACGATGATTCCGTAAATGTCTCATGTAAACCCCGTACCAAGCTTAAGGTTGAAATAAACGCGAGAAATAAATATTTATGGGTGCTTTCCAGCCATGTACATACACGGGCGACATAGTACGTGTAACACAGTGTCACTAGTGTAAGTGAGACACACTAATAACCTTTTTCTCACACTAACGGACACTGTGTTACAGTGTCGCCTGTGTACGTAGCTGGAAACCACCCTATATAAGTTTCGATCCTTCTTTTTCTCTTTACACTTTGTATATATCTGCAAGATGTATTTACTCCCAATAAACAAATCTCGATTTAACCGCAAGTGATTCTTGATGTGCTTAAATGTTTCCAAAATTTAATTTAAATTTAATTCATAATTCTTTAATTTGTTGTGTGAATTTTGACAAATTTTTGTATATATTAACTTTACAGTCACATCTTATAAATTGACACTAGTCAAACAATATTTGCATACACACAACCTTTTTTTATGGTAATTTTTTTTATCTTTTGTAATTATTAATCAGTGACCTGACTGACACTTGACCACACGCCGCATTTGCGTTTTCAGTCGAGCGCTACAGAAATTACAACGCTTAGTGTAAGGTTCATTTCCTCACCGGGACGTGTCATCGTGCGAGTTTACATTGTATTTCGTTGATTCATGGCCGTGTCGTGTGCGCCAAAAAATGCAACGCAAACGTTTCGTCGTCAAGTATGTTGCGGCAAACAATTGCTTCGCACAGCTGTCGACTACCTGGTTGCGCAGTTTAGAAACTGAGGTTGGTTCTTGCAATTTTACATAACACCGTGGATTACTTTTCTCATCAAAATAAACGTCACGTGATCACGTACGCCATCTTCAACCGCAATAGCGCTCCCTATGAGCGTGAAACTGTAAATATTATTTTGTAAACAAAACAATTACATAATTCCAAGTCTCTTGCATTTCTCTTATTCAATTCTCTTATTCATTTTTCTTATTGTCTCTGTTTGTTACTTATTTTATTTCAAGTGTAAAAAAATAAGACTCGAAGACCATTTGATTCTCGCTTATCATTTGACGATAAGACCGACGATTGTTGGATCAACGATCGATAAAAACTTAATCTGTAACACTTTGCAGGAGAACGCAATTGAAGTGTTGCACAATGAAAGGATATATTATCTTTCATGCGTTCCTCGCGTTAGTGCCAATGAAACTTTGTACATCGGTGCGACTTTTGCAAAAAACTTGCATATACGAGAAGGCGACGAAGTGTTCGTGTCTTCTTTGAAAAATGCGCCTTCGTTGAGCAGCGTTCAAATTGTCCCCCGCACGACTATCGATCGTGAACTTCTGGTACGAAAATTCAAACTTATTAGCTGTTAACTACTGACGCGAATTAATCAATTAATAATATTTTTGTAATAGGAATTGCAAATGGAGAAGGTGCAATCGAATCTTTTGAATCAAGTGAGAATCGTCGCGAAAGGACAGCCAATCGTGGCGTGGATCTCGAAGTTTTCTTCTGTAACTTTTACTATAGGCAAGTTTGTTTGTTTGTTTTTTATATATATATATATATTACGGAGAATATTTCGGCGTACGTTATAGCTCTTTTTCTTTATTTTACTCTTTTAATATTATTTAAAAAATCTTCGTTTGCGATTCTTGCAGATGATACAGAGCCGAAGTTCACATACGGATTGCTCAAACAATTTACGGAGATGCATGTGCTCGATGCAGCCGAAAATACGACAGTAAAAAACGAGAATATTAACGAGAAGTCTAGTAAAATAAATAGTTCTTTGAGTAAGATCTTGTCTTACTTCTCGAAAGACAAGGATCGTCGCGATCCGAAGGACAGTGCCGCGAACTATGCGTTATTGCAGAGTTTTCACAAAAGAAGCGCACCACATGTGTTTCGCGTGTATCCTCTACCGGAACGCTGGTCCTTCGATCAGTCTAACGCTCACGACATGATCCTGCGGTGTCCCTATCACGTATTGATTCCGAGAAAGTGTTTACCGAAAGATGTAACATCGACGAGTGGACCAACAATGTGTAAATTTTTATTGATGGCTAAATGAGATAATATCAGATATCAGATATTAGAGAGATAATATACAAGCAAAGTCTTTCTTGACTCAACTTGGTCTTTGAAGTGAACAGCATGATTTCGATTCAATTCTCTCTTTGTATTGCCACTTTATATTTACGTGCGCCAGCTTTCTTTCTATTAAAATTATCAGTCATTGATTGGTATTTATATATATATGAGTGGTGTCGCGCAACTCGTACCAAAGAGTGAGGCAAACAGAGGAAAGTTGAGTCAAAGAAACAGTTTGGTCCCGAAAAGTTAATCAGAAAGAAGAACTGTCGCGATTTTTATAGTTTTATTTATGAAATTGATTTTTTACATAGAATATATTTAGTTCTAGTAGAGTTTAAATAACTTCCTTCGCAGGTAAAATCAGAAAAGTACCAGAGGATCGACAACATATTAACATCACTGGTACAAGTTTCTTAAAGGACGGAGGATCTTCTTCCTTCCCAAAATCTCCGCAAGAACTTACCGTAAAACTTTACGTTCTCGAAGACATCTTAGAAAAGTGTTCCGCGACTTTAGACAGAAATTATTTCGGTTTGAATTCAGCGCATTCTTGCGTGTACGCGTCGGCGAGTATAAGGAACACTTTGAAGCTGAAAACCGGAAGCAGAGTGATTCTGCAAACGACGGCAAGGGAAAGCGAATGGCCGAAACCATCATCGGTGAATATTTTTTCATCTGATCGGTCAGTTACGACAAAGATGTTCGAAAATTACATGAAGTTCTATTCAAAACACGAAATGTTATTGCTCAACTCGTGTTCAACAATTTTACTCGACGACGGTAAACGGTGCGTCGTACAAATGTCACCGGCCGAATGCGATTGCGCGATGATCGACGAAAAGGATATGGTAAACATTGTTGTTCACATTCGATCTGTCTTGCCGAGCGATTCAGAAATTTTGGAAAATCCTTTTAGAAAAAGTCTAAGACTGGAAACGCTTTCTGTGAGGTAAATAATTAAGATACACGCTTAATTACAATTAAACCTCATTATTTTGTCACAATTACAGATGTATTGAGAATATTCTCGAAGACTGCAAGATTTCGCTTGATCTCAGTCTAGGTTTGAGACCGATGAACTTACGGTACGATCGAGAAAATATTCTGATCTGCGGTAATCTCGGTTCGGGCAAAACGACTGTCTGCAGAGTGTTAATCGAGCGCTATCACAAGGAGCCATATTTTGTGCACACGCATACGATCGATTGCAGATCGTTGAAAGGTAAAATCTAACGATGACACTTCAAATAATCGCGATATAATTTATACAATATTTTGTTAATCGTATATTCATTGATTAGGCAAGAAAGTTGAAGCAATGCAGAAGATCATCACGTCCGCTATAAGTGAATGCGTATATTATCAACCGTCCATATTGTTTTTGGACGATTTGGAGAGTATTACCAATGCGTCGTTGAATGACGAGGATAATACGATAGATGCGACGAATGCTTCCAGGTACATAAATACACATTATCGATTATTCTTTAAATGACACAATTGTATACCGAATGGAAAGACAACTTTTTAACCATCCAAATTACATCTCTCTTAATATTACCCGACAATGTAAAATATGTAGGAAATGTTGATTATTTCGACGAAATTCGAATCTTTAAATTCAGGATCTGAAATTTACTTTTCAGAATTACCGATATGCTGCTCACGACCATCACACAGTATCAAAGATCTCATTATATTTCGATCATCGCCACTTGTGTTGGTGTAAACAAAATCGGTTCGAAATTGCGACCGGCGAGAGGGGCGCAATTTTTCAGAACAGTTTTGAACGTTCCTATTCTTGAAAAGGTAACAATCTTTTGTGATTAACAAAACAAAATAGATAAATAAAATTAAATATTTCTGTTTTTTATGTTTTCACTAATTTAATTCAAATTTCTCTGTGATATTTTCAATTGTTTGTCAGTGCGTTTTACGACGAACGCGCGTTTTCACGCGTTTGCATATCTCGATCAAACTTCCTTATTGCCACCCAAGTTAGAATGTTCGCTCGTTAATTTCTGTATATATCGTTAAACGCGTGTCGTGACTAACCAGGTGGATAGAATCGATATTTTGCGATTAACGCTCGAGGACAAGTTACGCGTGCACGGAGACATGAATTGGAATTACTATGGAAACAAGACTGAGGGCTGGATGCCTCAGGATCTCGTCGATCTGGCGGAGAGAGCGAAATTTGTCGCGTGGAAACGTCACGGTAAGAGAAAAAAAAATATGATTACTTATAATTTTAAACAAAATTGACTCAAAACAGAAAAGATGGCACTATGAGAAGCAGCGCAACATTGCAGTAATACTGTTGCAATTGCTCCTCGAATGTTCTCCGTATTAATATTAAAAATAACAATAAAACGCGAAGCTTTGGCGACGGAGATTTTTCCATATCGAGAAAAGTTCTCTTGTTTAATTTGTTATTTTATTCCATATCTCTGGATATATTCTTAGAAATAATGTTTATTGAACAAAATATTCTGTGTATAAGTTTTTAGTTTTTTGTATGGTACAATTTTATACTATTTCTCTGTGATAATAAATTTCGAGTTATACATTTCATGTTCTATTCGTCCTAAGTGGCAGAGAAGTTGAAACCACCAATTATCGTGACGGAAGAGGATGTTAACACCGCGTTAGAAGATTATACACCCATGTCCCTGCAGGGTGTACAGTTGTACAAGAGCGGTGAGCATTCCTGGTCTGACATCGGTGGTTTGGCGGAGACAAAGCGTTCTCTCACGGAAATTCTACAGTGGCCGCTGAAGTATCCGGAGATTTTCAAAAATGTACCGATAAAACTTCAGAGTGGCGTCTTGTTATACGGAATGCCCGGTACTGGCAAGACAATGCTGGCTAAAGCGATCGCCGGTGAATGTGGCGTAAATCTAATCAGTATCAAGGTGTGATGCTAAAAAATGATGCTTAAAAAAAAAAAAAAAACAATTTTACTCAAAATTAATTTTTTTTTTTTTTTCATTTTTTTTAAACTCTGGTGAATTTTGTTACAGGGTCCGGAATTGCTCTCAAAATACATAGGTGTTAGTGAGGAATCTGTAAGAAATGTATTTGAAAGGTGCGTATATAAACTGTCTTATTTTTTTCCAGAATTGTTTCAGTTTATATTCTATTTACTTAAAGATTTTATACATATGTACTCATTTATATTTGCATCAGTTTTTTTAAATATAAATATATCTTCTCTTAATAGAGCTCGTCGAGCCAAACCATGCGTACTGTTCTTTGACGAGTTTGACAGTCTAGCGCCCAGGTAAGATATCAATAAGTAAATAATATCTTATTTGACTCCATTTTTTTATCTAAAAAAATCATCCCAATATCACTTTTTGACGTTAGACATTGTATTATGAACCATTTAAAAACGAAGCATATGAGGTAAAATAAACTTGGAGATAAAAAAGAATTAGCTAGAAAAATAAGATAAGGTGTATATGCGCAAGATAGTTTTATCGTGGCACGTCTACGTTTCTTACCTTTCTTTCTGTCGTTCTTGATATCTTCTTACTTCAACAAAAATTCCAATTCATATTTCTCTCTCTCTCTCTCTCTCTCTCTCGCGAGATTTTAAACTATATTTTACCACTTATTTATTTTAATGTTTTATTTAATCAAATTCGATAACTGCATATTTGTTTGCACGACACATTATTGATTGTTTTCTAACTAACTTTTTTTCTTATTTTTATCAAAGAGATATTATAAGTACCTTATTGTTATTTTAAATTAGACGTGGACACGATAGTACCGGAGTTACTGATCGGGTGGTGAACCAGCTACTAACACAACTTGACGGAGTTGAAGATCGCGAAGGAGTGGCGGTGGTAGCAGCGTCTTCAAGACCAGACTTGTTAGATCCAGCTCTATTGCGACCAGGACGTCTCGACAAGTGTTTGCACTGCCCTTTGCCGAATGAGGTAAATATATTTTTGACAAGTTTTTAACTTTGTTCTATGGCGACAATTATGTCGACAATTTTTCTCTAACAGTTTTTGCAAACATAAAAATCAAATAGTACGTTAAGCTACGTTGATGACACTAAACATAATGCAATATTTAATACTAATTACTTGATCAAAATTAAAAGGTTTAATTTGTTTGATTTTATGTTTCTTTACAGGTGGAAAGAGAGGCGATCTTCGAAGTATTGTCTCGTGCACAAAATATTGATACAGCAGAATTGAATCTAAAAGAATTAGCTCAACTTACAATTGGATTTACAGGGGCTGATATTAATGCTGTAGTTACTATGGCGAGACTGTCAGTATTTGAACATGCTTTGCAAACGAAAACTGTAAGTTTTAACATAATTAATTTTTGCACTCTCAATTATAGTAATAAAATGTAAACTTTGATACACGAAATTACATATAATCGACATTAAACTATTAATATTTAAATTACTCAAAAAAAATTCAAATATTTATTAACTTAAAAACATTTTTACTGTCACACTCTTCCTATGTTTTGTCTTTTTAAAAGAACTTACTTTCGACAAAAGGTGACTCAAATATACAGATATCACAGATGTCCTAGGTAAATATAGCAAGAGTTGTGATAAAATACCTATAGCAAACGTTTTTTTTTTAGTTGCTCCCAGTTCGTAAATGATCTTTCAGACCGTTCTATTGACTCGGACTTTTGTATAAGAACGGGAGATCGCATCGCTAATGGCCGAATCGTTTTGTTGCTGCTGTTGTTGCTGTAGTATCGAAGCAGCATCATAATGAAAAGCGCTTCTCGCTCTCTCGAGAATCATTTGTAGGGTAGCTTCCGAAGTAAGATAGTGCGTAATGACGATAATATCGTTAGGTGTGCACCCTACGGTGTGTACACACGGGTGGCGCGCCCGGGTGCGAGTTGAAGGATGGTAGAAGGGAAAGAGGTGGGAGTAAGATCGAAGGGAGTTCTGCAGAGGCTGTAGGTGCCGCGCGATATAACCGAGGAAACGTAGACTAGGTTTATTAGCACATGGTGCCGAGAGCGCCGAGCGACCAAGTCATCCCCTTCGGCATTCCTCTTCATCCCCCGTGCCACCTTCCCACGCCTCGCTGCACGTCGAGGGGGTTATTATCTTATGCGTTATAATGATACACGGTTTAAGGCCCGCAGCGGTCTCGTAAGATCGAAAACCAGACAGCCATTCCGCTAGTTAAAACGCTCGTTAGCTTTCAGACGTCTTCGATGTTTCTATCATTAACCCTTCGGACGCGCGCGTCTGCTCATTTATGTGTTTGTATTTATCTATTCTAGTAGTTTAATGTGTGTATAAAAAAGCGATTGTCATCAATGTGTTTTCTTACAAGTATCTTTTTCATATCTACTATACTACTTTGTATAAACTGTTAAAAATATATTTATCATTAAATAAGAAGTATAAATTACATAAATTATATAAATTATGATTCTATTCATTAGTATACATATGGTATGCACGTACTAATTTAATTAATCAGATTATATCAGACATGTGTTAAAAGATTACGAGAGAGAGCGCTTCGAAGTTTACGAGGGGCAAGTGGCGCGCGTCTCACGGGAAGCTATTAATTAATTCGCATCGGAGAAAACGAAGTTATACGGCGGCACTTACCTCCCGGAAGAACGCGAGTATCCAAACTGTGCGTCTAATTAGTGAGTGAGTTTCCAGAGAGCGCGACGCATCAAAAGAGTGAAAGAGAGAGAGAGAGAGAGAATGTGTATGTGTGCGTGTGAGAGACGCGATGAAATAGACGCGTTTTGCTGTGATAAGCGATTATATATGGATAGAAACGTGAGATGTCTTCTAAAACAAAGTGTATTGCGCTTAACTTCAATAGTAAAGTAATTCAACTTGACAACGTTATTAGCATGAAACATTAAGTTTCGTAACATGTCGCAAGCTAAACTCTAAAAATAATAAATATATATATTATATTTTAAGAATTCAAGAATTTCTATTATAATTATGTACAGGATGGCAAGCCCGAGGCAACCGATGTTAGAGTTACGCAAATGCATCTCGTGGAATCTGTTAAATCAACGGAGCCGTCTTTGTCCACCGCGGAAATATTAAAATACAATAAAATGTAAGTAGAAACTAAATTTTATATAGAAAAAAAGGGAAGAAAGAAAAAGAATTTAATTTATTTGTTTCAATTGCACAGCTACAAACACTTTCGACTTTCTAAAGAACATAACTCTTCAGAGGATATGGTGAAGAATCAAAAAGCGACGCTGGCTTAACTTCTGGGAAAATAGTCGTTCAATTCAAGTAAATTAATTTTCTTTACAAAACAAATTATAAGAATCTTTTTACAACATGTACGAACAATAAAATACAATCTAAAGATAAAAGATAAAGAGATGTTTACTCTTCCAATAAATAACTTAATAACACTTAAAAGTGATAGATATACGTAATATAATTAGGTAAAGTTTAGTTAAGCGATATGATGATGATGTAATCGGAATGTAACGTGCGAAAAATAACAACCCATCGTAATCCGGCGTGCGTGCTTACTTTTTGCCGCTTCTTCGTTAAAGGTGCTTTTGCAGAATCAATTTTTCTTCGACGAGAATCCGCATTTACTCGAACGTACTTCGCGATAGAGATTTCTCTTTTGCATATATGTATACCTGACGCGAACCGCGGCGGTAGCTCGCGGGCACAAGCTCAGGAGAACGGATGTCGCGCCGGGGCAAAGTTAAATTAAATCATGGGCGAAGGCAGCTAATATTGTAGTTTATCTGGCGGGACATTAGCGCGGTGAAATATGCGCCTCCTGCGCACCGGCGAACTTAAAATCAAGATCTTGGGCGAACTTCCCAGCCCCCGATGCCCGAAACGCGTCGAGACGCCGGCGCGTCCTTCCTGCTAAGTCGCTCGAGAAAATACTAATTATTATACCGATTATTAATACGAAAAGTTGCCGCGGTGCTAAGTCGGAGAGCTTGAGGAGAGTTAAGATGGAGTTTCGCGGCACCGGAGCATCCGGATTACGCTCGCTGCACTCATGCCAATTAAGGGGAGGGAAAAGTGGGCCTCGACTGAGGTTAAGCGCATCGCGCAACGGTATAGATAATGAGTTTATAGTGTAAGCGAGATTGTATCGCGGCGTATGTCATGTTATCTGGTGTAACTTGGCTTTGGATCCGTTTTTTTTTTTTTTTTTTATTCGTCGAGATTCAAATTTACACGCCACGCCCGTATACATGTATTTTTCAACGCGAAATATTTATTACATAACTTTTTAATATTATTTATAAATGAATAATATATTTTATATTCTTTCTTCGTAGAGCGAAACATAATCGAAAACAAGTAAAATTGAGCCGCGAATTGGGAGAAAGATGCGCAATGCGGAGAAAATGCTCGTAGTAGTAAAAGTTGACGAGAGCGACGACGACAACTCTGCTTAGCATAAAAATGGCCAATTACCCGACTAACAAGCAACGGTCGAACTACACGAAGAGAGAACCGTTGGGCGACGACGAAGGCGGCTAACTCCGTTAGCGCTTCTCCGCGCCCGTCGAAGAAGATTAGTTAGCGTAAATACCGCCGGTTGACGCATTTTTATTCCTGATTACCGCTTCTCGCCGCGCTAATTCTATTGGCGCAGTCGACATTCGGAAAACTTGACTTCACACCGGCAACAAATTGCCGTTCTGCAAAAGAAGGAAAGAAGGAAGAAACTGGATTCTAGGTATATAGGCTATGGGAATATGATGGTGTTCGAGCACAAAGATATAAAAGAAAGACGTGTTACATTTTGTTTCGTGGACAAACTAATCCCGCTCTATTCTACGATGAACATCGGGGGCGCAACACCGACAATTGAGCAGCGCAGTGAGAAATTCGAAGGATAACAAACAGTGGGGCACCAACCGGTAAGTAAACGAATGTTTTTCTTTAAAAACTTAAAAAAATTAGCGACGAAATTAAAAAAGTGACATACAAGTATAAAAAAAATTGGAAACCGAAAAAATGGAAAATATTACATTTAGAAGGAAAGAGAAAGAGAGAAATAGAGAGAAGAAATATAGAAATTTATATTTATATTATGCTGATTGTTTCGTCAAGTAAAATCAGATAAATCTTTATTCATCAAGTCTTTTCATTGTTTCAGTGTTTCAAACATTTGAAAATTATTGTTTTATAGATTTCACATGTCGCAAAAAATGTGAAAAACTATTTATCATAGCGGTTGAAACAGATAAAAGAAAAAAATTCGCGCTTTTGAGTTGGAAAAGGACGAGAGAAAGAGAGAGAGAGAGAGAGAGAGAGAGAAAGAAAGGAGAAAAGAAGAATGCCGCGGGGAAAGATGCGCGCGGGATTGCTGAATGCGGGGTTTTCGATCTCGCGCTATTCTATCATTGACAATTTCGCGCAAATGGGATGGCGGCGAGCGATTGGCGCCGGTGGTCGGCGAGGCGTGCGTCGCGCGCGCACATTGGCGTTAAATAAGAGTAAGCCACCCGCGCCCGTCCACGACGACGCGGCATAATTGCCTGTGAAATCACCAGATGGATTTTGCCTCCTTGTTCTGCTCCGGTACCGTCCCCTCACGCCGGCTTCTCGCCGGCGCGCAACAAACTTCGTAATTGTGGACGAGATTGTCAACTTAATCGGATTGTTTCTCGGCACGACTAAAATAGTGACTATCATTCGATGGAATGATCGATGCGATCGTCATCGAACACTTTCAGATCGACAGACTCGTCTCAGTCGTAAATTTTGTCGCGCAGTTCCAATTGTAAATAAATACTCACTATATAAACAAATATCCGATCAAACGGATAATCGCATTTCGATAATAGCTTTTTCTATTCTCGCTATTGTATCGAAGGAAAATAATATGTCAATTACGCTTGTGATTACATTGTCAAGTAACATAACGACAGGAATCGAATTCGTTAGTTGGCGAGTAAAACATCGTTCGCAAACACGCGATATTTCCTCATGAGAGTCGTTGCGATAAATTGCATCGGGAGTGCTCGATCTTCTCGAAAGTATCACCGCGCGTCTCTCCACAATCGTCGAATCGAATGGAAAGAAAGCAGCACTGAGTGAACGATAACTTGATTACCAGAGATGTTAGATAAACACGCGATTGACGTGGTCTTCCGGGAAAGGATACTCTATCTTTTCGAAGTTCACTTTCGTCTTTCACGAAACGCATTCTGACGATCCGGCTTTTTATTTTATATTTTATCAATAGAATGTTTATATTCTCATTATTTTCTCGTTATACTATTTGTCTCCTACATTTATTTTGTACATATCATAAATTCTATGCACACACATGTATACTTACATACCTACTTAGAATTTTATCATTATTTCTTTTGAACATTCTTTCTAGAAAATATTTGTTATCATTCGTCAACAAAAATCCTTTCCGACGATAACGCGCGAGCAATTGCTGTACAAACAATTTGCATCACTTAGGACGACCCTCGGTGACCCTCGGTGTGACTCGGTGTGACATCCAATCGGGGCGTCTCTTTGAGAACCTCAAGCAAAGAGGCGAGGTGTCCCGCGCCACCGGCGGTGAACCCCAACGTCAGCGTCGTTGGCGCGATATTTACAGGGCGTCGAGGCGTGGGTAACGCAGTTTGCCGCAATTTCTTGTTTCCATTAGGTTGGCCGGCCCTGCGGGGTAAATTCCAGCCTGCCTCCCGGTGGAGGGTTACGATGCAACTTCGACACTGCCACCCAGTGGTCCCCCTCTTTCTGCCACGCTGTTCGCGTGGGGCTCCAGAGGTGGGTCCAGAGAGAGAGGGGACGATTCGCTGTCACCGCTTGGGAAATGGTGCACACACCAACCGCGGCCTCTTCCTCCTACTCTGTGCCAGATCAAATGACGCGCGCCAGCGCCCACAATAACGGCCTCTTCACGCTTCAGCCGTATCCCATTCCAGCCGAGGCCGGGATCTCCCGGCTGCCTCTGTCTACCGATTTCGATAGTTCGATGAAAGCGCATAGTCCGAGGATGTAAATCGAATATCAGAACTTGAAAGCTAAAAGTTTCAAAAATTGTTTGTAAAAAACTATAAAAAATATAAAGTTCGAAACACGCCTCGACCCTGACCTGGTTATACGTTACCCAATCTAAATTAAATTTTAGCTTTTCAAGCTAAGCTTGAAGCTTTTTAGCTACAAGTAGCACGAACTTGATAAAGCTATACTTAATGTGGAACAGCTTTAAATTTGAGATTTAGAGCTCGATCAATATAAATTAAATCGTAAAATACAATTTTAAAAAATGCAAAAAATTTAAATTAAATTAAATTAAATATATTGTACATATATTTAAACGTGCAACTAAGTAAGCTCGAAATTCTATATTAGAAACAGAACGTTACGCGTAACGAAACGATAGAATTATTAGTTCGGGAAAAGGGTAGACACGAGGTTTCTACTCGATACCGTGCATCCGCGGATTAACCGCGTCCCTTTTTTCCTTCCGCGCACGGGAAATGATTTGCCTGTCCGAGATCTGTATGTCCGACCGGTCTAAGAGGACACGGATTCGCAGCGATGTTATTCGGATCCGCGAGTGCTATTCGGGGGCAGACGTGCGGATAAGCCTCTCAAAGGTCCTGCGTCCCCTTCTTCAAAGGTATATCAACTTCTCCCTGGTTATACTTCGCGTACTACCACCACCATCTATATATCGGAGAACACTTCTACCCCGCCACTCTATTTGTATTCAAACCACTCCGGACTCGTCCTCGTACATTTTGCGCGTACCGATTGCGCTTCTCTTTCCACGCTGATAAGCGGCTCTTTTATACTCGCACACGCTTGGAATGGAAGAAACATAATTGTATAACGCGCGCGCGGCCAGTCGCTAACGCGTATTCCGAGATAATTAGATGTGAAATAAGCGCGCGCGTGTGATTAATCATTCCGCTAAAAGAAAACCATACGAAAAAAAGATTTATAGTCTCAGAATTTTTTCTTCGTAAACAAAAATTAAATAAATAACAAGAAGTCGAGTACGCGAATAATTATTGAAAATAGATTTCAACTAAAAAATATTAACGTAATGAATTTATTTTTATTGTAATAAATTCGTATCCCGGTGTAATCGACTCGATTCTTTCTCGATAGGAAACTTAACTACGTTTTTTTTTCTCAGAAATGAATTTGAAACTGATTCAAGTTGCGTGAAAAAAAAAACAGTTTTTTTTTGCATAGGAAGATCGCGCGCGCTAATACGAGTCACGGCGAGCATAATTTCTGTTTTTAAATCTCGCTCGCTCTCGCACCCGGTAATTGAATCCTTCGTCGAGATTACTTCAGGCTTCGTCTGGCGTTTAGGCGAGGCGGAGCGCTGCTGCCGGAGCGTCTCTTCTTCAGCCCGCGGGTTATTTAAGATGGATTATTATTCTGCTGGTCTGCGGGGGCGGGCATCAGCGAAAATGAAAATGCCCTCGTTTGCAGGCAGATTAATTGCCGCGAATCAGCTTAGTTGACGATGTTTCTCGACGACGATGAGGATGTTGAGAGACGCTTGCGAATGGTTGATTCTCGACCGGTCTCATAATAAAGTAAAGTGTAATAAAACAAAAGTACAACAAACCGCTGTGTATCGTACTGTTATTTGATGAAAGAAAAAAAATATATCAACTTTGTACGATACTTTAGAATATTTTAGAAAACACTTATTAATTTTTTTATTGCATACAAGCAGGGAAACAATATGTTTATCGCGGTGGAAAACTCAACAGTGAAAAAAAATCAGACGGATATTATGTTCTTCTTAAATTGCTTCGCTTTTTCGTGAGTACACACGCCGTACGTATCGCGCGGATCGATGACACAAAATCGACGAAATACAAAATCCGCATAGCACCGACAATGGTGCTTCGCAAGAACGGCGTTACATCGTTGACGAATCGCACGTGCACGCACGCGTTTATAACATTCTGAAAGCTCGGCGAGGCGTCGGTGCCGCTCCGAGGAGAGGGTGGTATAAGGTTTTGTCGAGCTTCGCCTCGCGACAAATCCTCCCTTTGTCGCGCTCGAAAATGGCGAGAGTAGAGAAAAAGAAAGGGGAAAGAGAGAGAAAGAGAGAGAAAGAGAGAGAAAGAGAGAGAGAGAATGATAGGGAAGAGAGGACGAAGAGAGGAAGAAGTGCATTATATTTATACTTTGGATGCATATCCGGTGGCGCATGGATTCCTAAGCCTAGATCGGGGCTCGCTGTTACGTGAAAAATAATTTACACGCGCGCAGATATCAATGCGTTCACACACCATATAATGCACCAACACGTACAGTGTATGTGTACTTGTTACAAAAGTGACACTTGTGCGAAAAGGGTGTGGCTTGCCGAATGACACACGTCTTGAGATCTGAAATCTTTGTATTTGTCTAAATACTTCGTTGTACGTGATAATGTACGGCGTAAAAATTCGCGCGCGTTTTAAAGAACAGTGGCCCGATTTTCCTGGGCAGCAAAGAAATTGCCTATCCGGTCCCGAGACGGCGCGATAAGCCTTGAAAAGTGGCGGGGGATCAGCGAAAGGAAATAAAATCAATTTTCCGCATCAGGCCAACGTAGATCTAGCGAGAAAATAGACCGTAAGATAGAAAGAAGCAAGACGGGAAGAAAGGAAGGAAGGCGGATAGAATAAGAGAAATAGGAAAGCGACATGAAGAAGGAAATAAAATTGAAAGCAAGAAAGAAAGCAAAACAAAGAAGATGCGTAATGAAGAACAGAATGAAGAAAAGAATGAAGAGAACAAAATAGAACAGAACGGGAAAAAAGGTCTAAGAAAGAAAACGAAAGATAAAAAGTACTATAGGAAAAAAGGGGAGCGGATATCGTTTGACGTCGAGAGAAGACGGCGAGAGCGAATCGTGATAAAGAACACGTGTGCGTGTATTCGCGTGGCACGAAAGAGAGAGGTGGCTATATCGAGAGGCACTTTCGAAATATCAATTTGAAACACCCGCGGCCGTAGGTATATGCGTCATGCTTTCCACCGGCCATTACGGCCGGCTTTCCATTTTTATTTGTATTTACCGGGACATCCCACCTCTTCCCCGTCGCTCGCATCGTCGTATCCCGATGTCCC
Source organism: Pseudomyrmex cubaensis (assembly GCA_014825685.1). Lineage (NCBI taxonomy): Eukaryota > Metazoa > Arthropoda > Insecta > Hymenoptera > Formicidae > Pseudomyrmex > Pseudomyrmex cubaensis. The sequence goes on along the minus strand of QVOA01008138.1, from coordinate 55,334 downwards.
CGGGTCACCCGAGCACGCGATAGAAAAGAGGTTGCGCTTTCTCGATATTTTACGACATTTTGTTTCCAATCCGGGAGGGAGAAGGCAACGGGAAAACTCACGTGGCATCTCGGACCTTATTCGACTTTTATGGCGTTAAATCGTGATGAAGTGTCCTCTCGCGACCGACGCACCATCCTCTCGTTCTTCCAACGTCTTCACTCGCTTCTTTTTATCTCGTTCGATCGTAAGCGCTGCCAATCTTGACTTGCGACATGTCGAAGGATTTGTCTTAAAAGTCTGCTAGTCCAATATAAAGTATCTTTTTATTATTGGTGTGATTATTTATATTCTTTCTTTTTCGAAAAGAAAAATTTTATCAGTGCACAACGTCTACGTGTATTTAGTGTTTACACGTAGTTTTTTATTTTTTATTTAATGTTCCAAATATTAGACTAAAATTTTTCTCTGTAACGATGTAAAACTCTCCGGTGTGCACATCCGTACCTACCTATATCCTTGTATCTTTCGACAACACCATAAAAGCGCGGTAATAAAATGCCGAAACATACGCATAAACGTGATGTAAGGGAAAAAAATATTTTTACGTAAAAACGGCTATTTCACATCCCTCGAAGTTTCCTTCTTAGATGACTTATCCGCGCGTTTGATCTTGACCTCTCTTGAGAGAGAGAGCGATCGAGGACCACTCGTCGCCGCCGCTCGAAGTTGACCGGAAGTCCGACGCGCAACCGAAAGAAGCTCCTCAGGTTTTTCAATCTCGCATAATGTCTGAGCATGGTCTTTATCGGCGCCTTGCAAACCGCGGCCGCGATAAGATAGCGCCCCGGCTCCGGGAATTTACGTTCGGCATAAGTTCGCCTTATATATGAGCGTCCACGGGAAATGCGACGATCGTATCGCGCGCCGGTCACGACGGATCCGTTCGTGAAATGTTGCCCCGGCCACTATTTTACTGGTCTCGCACTCTTTTCGGGAGTAAGAGGCGAGGTTGTACCACCGGGGGGACAACATCGGGCGCGGATGACGCTCGGGGGGTTGCCCAGACAGCCTCGGTCGCGTGTGACTCGATTTGTATTTGTGCTCTCATCCTTGTAAGACGTTTTAACGCAGAAGACTCATATTTTAGGACACGCAGTTCATATTTCGGACACTCGCAAGAGTTGCGCGCAAAATGTCTTAAATTTTTTTTCACACAAAAAGGTTTTGGTTTAGATGGTTTTCCAAACAAATACATATACATTTCTATTTTCTCTCTCTCATAAAATTTAATATATGTCCCAAACTGACAAGTTGAACAAAGTTTTATTTATCGCATCGTCTTCACGTATTACAGCGTATTTCTATAAAGAATTCATTCGGTTGTGTCCTAAGAAAACAGAAAAAAAATATTATATAACGACATGGATCTAATAAAAATATTGAGCGCAAAGGACGCAGAGGGAAGACAGAGATGTGGAAGTCGCGCGTTTCGAATGTCGGCTTCGAGGGAGAAAGAGAGAGAGAGAGAGAGACGCGTTCTGAAAACCTCGAGAATTGTCTGCGGCGCGGCCTGAAACAACAATAACGCTATTCAGGCCGGTGGCATTTGACAGTGGGGTCGGAAACAATGAAACAATCAGCTCTCGGCCCCTCTCTCACGGAGGGATGAAGAGGGTGCCGGCGAGGTGAGAGACACAGACGGGCGTGAAGGCCGGAAGTCAACAGTGCCGGACAATGGCAGGCAGCGTCTGACTACCGTTCCTAATTAACCAAGTTCGCCAACTTCGGGTGGACTTGACGATCCCCTTTTCCTAATGCATAATTACGCGTCGCTCATGGCGGTTTCCGCGACGGGACCCAATGTAGCATTAGTTGCACGAAGAATAAGTATATCGCCGCTCTAGAAACACGGCAATCGTTTATAAATAAAAACTCAATAAAAAACACCTATACAGTTGCGATGAAACCTTGAATAAATTTCAGTGGCAACGTTCAAATTTGCTGAAATATATATTTATAATGTCAAAAAAAATTATAAAATCAGCTAATCTTGCAGTATCTTCCTATCAATATGTAAACTCCGACAAGTCGTCGGTGGCAGAGTTGTCGAGAAATTTGTTGTCTCATATTAGGTCATAAAAGTATGAAGATATGAAAAGTATGAGATATGAAAGTGTTAAGACCGATAAAAAAGGGGTACCAGTCACGCGGCTTTTATTAACCTCTAGCACATAGTCCCTATATCTTTGGTTCATTCCCCCTTCTCTCTTTTCCTATCTTTCTCTCCTCCTCCTCCTCTCTCTCTCTCTCTGTCATCACGCTTTTTATTATTCGCATAATCGGATCTGGAGCGGCGATAGCGCCGGTGATTTCGGGTTTGTCTAGGGTAACGCAGTTGTCGGCCGGCACAATGCCGCGCCTGAATGCCTCATTGTCTGTCGGGACCGACGCCCACTCAAAACTTCCACTCGCGCCCACCGCCGCCCGTCATTTTCCGCAATCAAACGATCGCGCCTCCTCTCAGCGTCGCGCATAAAAGCGCGGCTGATACCTACCCGTTTTCAACACGCGCGCGCGCTCGAGCGATGCAATTAAAACGTCCGTTTCTCTCTTTGATGCGGGCGACACAATCCTGAAGAAGAAATCAAATTTCAAGTTCTATCGTGAACATTCTCAGATGGTTTTCGATATCTATTCGGTGGAGATCGTCACTCAATCCCTTGCCCGTTCAAATTGGCAATGTTGATTTCACAATTTTGACGAGTGAGAAATGTTTCGCACGAATGTCGCGAATACTGATAACTGACCGAATGGAATTTAAATACGCGCTATAGAGAAATTAGTAACAAATGTCAGGAGTTTTTGAAAGTCAAGGAAATAAGGCGAGTTAAAACACTTGGTGTTTTACAATCTACACGTGGCATTGTCGCGTGTTAAATCTCATATCGTTCGTTTCTCTGTTGAAAATGAACCACTCTGTCTGAATTTCTCACGACGCACGCGTCTCGGAGAGTGATTACATTTCACTCGGAATTCGTCTCCTTACGGGAACCGTCCGGGAGCTGCAACGAGGACATTCTTCGTTGACAATACCCGCCACAATCGAGCGCGACACACTTCCGCGCATACTAATGGAGAGCACACACGCAGAGCTCTCTGGTCAGGAGGAGTACTCGCGCTAGGACCTCTCTCCTCGTCCTCTTTCCACGTCTTTGTGCGCCACTCGTAAAACTTACCAGCTCCTGTTGCCCCCCTCTCGTCCCGCCATCGAGCAACTCGACAGAAGTTACTCGTAAAAGCGTATAGAAACTCGTCACTTGCAATTGATGCTCCATGATTTTGAACATGGAAGCGAACGGATTCTAAATAAACGTTTTCTCTCACGAAAGGAGGATCTTGCGATGTTTCCTCTTCTTTTTTTTTTTTTAATATGTAAAAAAAAACCAATTTAAACTTTGGTGATCTGTGTGTTACATTTCGTGGTAAATGATTATTGTTTGAAAAAGATCTCGGCATAATCACTTTTCTCGACTCCTTGAATTTCGATTTCCACGAGAGCGTAATCACAAGTACGGCGAAACTTGAGCGATTGTAAGAAAGGGAGGGAACGTGCCCAGCGCCGACGGTGGAAACGTCTCCCGGGCCGCCATTCTCGCCGTTATCTCACCGCAGAGAAAGCATGATTGCCTTTATGGGGGAAGAAAGGGTCTTTCGCGGTGGCGATAATGTCCTCGTGGCGGCGACGGAGGCGTCGCTATCAGAAATAAAACACGACGATCCGGCGAGAGAACTCGGTGGAGGGGCGAAAAAGACGCGGTGAGAAAACTTTACCTCGCCCTCGAGATTTTCTCTCTCTCTCTTTCATTCTTTTTCGCTCCGATTAATTTCGCGACTTTCTCCTTGAGACTTTGTGCAAAACTCATGATCATGTTCGTACATGTATACATCAGCGTTGCGATAAGGTAAAATTGTCAGATGTAAGTTTGTGTTGCTCTGATGATTTAATATCCGTGGAATCTCAGGAGAAAGAAGAAGCATTAAAAAAAAACAAAAAAAAAAAAAAACTCTGCACCTAGCATCAACTCAAATTTATACTATACAATATCAAACGTTTAGTAATTGGCAAAGATGGTTAACGCTGAGATTTTATAAATAAAAAATGTAACATATAAAAAATAAAAATATGGTTCTGTAACCAAAATAATTTTACTTATTCTATTATTACTAAGTTTTACTTATTCTATTACTATAATATCATACATGTAATCATATTTTTTTAAAGAGAAGAAAATACAGGTAATATTAATTTTCCGAGTTTGATCAAGATTTATTTACAAACGCATTATATTACAGCAGTAATTAACAATAGTTCGAGGCAAAGATTAACATGAAATATCCCGTGTTATTCTTATCTCGAATTAATCCAATTAATCAAAGCTATGTTTTCAAAATGTTATGTAAAAAGTGGAGACTCAGACAGGTTGGCACAATTTTCGTAATTTTAATTATCTTCTGTAATTTTTTATCCTCTGTAAAACAAAATTTTACTAATAGAAACATATACAAACACTTACTTTCTAATAACAACAATTTGCATCAGTTTTAAATATCTTGAGCTATAACATTATTTCATCGCGTAATTTTTTAAATTTAGAATGTAAAAAAAAAACAAAAGTATATAATACTACATGCATACGTTTCGCCTCCAATTTTAGGCCTTTTCAATAAAAATAAACAGAGAAAATAAAAGAGTTAAAAACACGCGATAAAAAGGTATTGATCACAAATTGCACTGCTTGTTAATTAAAAATCACGTGACATTAATACTGTCAGACGCCGATACTTTATTTATGCACTTATTTATTTATTTGTCAATCTCAATAAATTGTTTGATACATTAAAAAATATAAAAATATATAATACAAATATGTACAAAAATATAGAAAATATGAAAAACGTAACAATAATATGACAAGTGCGTTATGAAAAGAACTTTTGTGTCGAGCAAACAAAAGCTAATGTTTGTGCGATATTTCCTATTATTGTAAACAAAATAGTAATGTAACACTCACTCGCTTTATGTATCTTTGGGTTATTACATTTGTCATATTATTGCTTCGATAACGAACAGGCTTAATACATTTCTTGCTTTACATTTGGTTTATAAAAATAAACTGCAAACATTATTTGAAATAAAGAACTAATATACTGAAGTTGTTATCCTTTCCACTTTCTTCCTCTCTCAACAAGAGCACATAAACAGAATACAATGCCACTCGTTGTTTTTTTTTTTTTTTTTTCTATGCGTTATAGATATGTTTTATGTTTACTTGTATCTTATCTTTCATTACGGTACTCGCTAATAAACTCGCATCGATGCTTGTTCTATAATTTTTAGAGATATTAGCGAAAATTTTTATAAGGAAAAGTCTTTAGGTTAATTAATGGTTTTTCTCTTAGACAAAAAAGAACGACGATATTACGTACAATTTGTCTTTTAAAACGAAACAATTTGTAACAAAACGAAGCGTACGACGATGAAGACGTACGTAGTAATAAATAAATTAAGTCGTCAAAGTGAAGAATTTGTTAATAAACAAATTTACAATTCAAACGGACTTAAACTTCGATCGCTAATCCGAATTTCTAATGAACTTTAACCAAAGATAAATTTGAAAATTGAATCTCTTTCTGACTTTTCTCTCGCTATATTTGCGAAAAAGTGGATTTTGCGGCTGGTACTCGCAGAAGCCAGTCAGTCAGCTCGCCACGCGTCTTCTATTTCCACCGTATCGATGCTTTCGCCGCGAAAGCCGACGACAGGGCGCCGTGAGATATAACGAAACCGCGTCGTTGGGGTACGCGTCTCTACGTTAGCATTCAGAACGTTTGGCTTATTTCGCACGGCCGCGTTCTAAAGAAGAGATTTGCCTCTGTCAGAAGAGTGTTTTTTTTTCTCCTTTCCCACCGTGTCCACCTCGACGCACTCTCAGCACCCCCTCGCCCGCTCTAATATGTGGCATGTGAGAGGGTTGGTTATCTCATCAAAATTGGACTCTTCTAGCATCCAGCTTCGCGTGCACGATCCGGTCGGGAGAACTCTCTTTGCGTCGCTCTTTGTGGGATTTCGAGGCCGTATCGCGCGCGCTATCGATTCCTATTTCTATTCGCCAGCAATTCGCCGGATGCTCGCAAAGTTATTTCTTTGCATATATCTTTTCAATCGATTTATTCTTGACAAAAACAATTATGCACATTATTATGCGTTACGTTACTCAAAACAAACGTCCAAACTATATATAAAACGATGACTGTCACTTTTCGTTAGAATTTAACAACAGGACGTTGATCCTTACTTCTATGCGATTGCACATCTCGAAGTGTGTAAAGATACCTTACCGAACCTACCTATAGAAGTTAGGTATACGATTCTAAATCGGCCATTGTGATTAAATCACTGCACATTGGCGATGTGTAAATTGCTTCTGGGTGATCTGGGCACGGTTATCGAGTTCCTCTGTTGTTCCTCCTGGAAGTGAATGTCCTCCTTGATGACACCGGTGCTCAGGTTCGCGACCGTCGTTTGCGGGATCGGCGACAACATCGGGGCTACTCGCCACCAGTCCGCGGTCGGCCATGTAGCTGGTACCAGGTTCCCTCGGAAGTTTAGATCCGGGAGAACCGGAAGCGGCCTTCATATAACGTGTCCGCGATGTGATCCCGAATTCGAGCTACTGCTACTCGACGTCAGGCTCTGAACGGAGAACGCGCTGTCGATTCTGCTGCTCGACATCGAAGACGACGAGGAACTCGTCGTCGTTGCAGAAGATTTCTCCGGTTGTTCTGTGGGCGGGGAAGAAGAGGAGGACGAAGAGAAACGATCCTGCGAACGGTCCTCCTGATGATGATGATGCCTCTCGAGAGTGGAAAAGTCCTCCTCGACTTTCCGGTACCGAGATTCCTCCCGTTCCGCGACAACGGCGTTGTCGTCGGCTCTTACCGGACTCGGAAAGGGCGGTTCATCCATTTTGGACGGCAGAAACGATCTCTTAGGCTCTTTCGGTGGACTCGGACAACTGCAGTTGGCGGGTTGCAAGCAACTGGCTGTCGACAAACTCGTCGGCCAAGACATCGCCAGATGACCGGGATAAGGGGTGCTACCGCTGTAAAGAGCTTGAAGGGCCAAATCGGCAGCCAATTTGCCGTTGTTGAAATCGTCATTTAGTTTGTGCTGCAGCGGATAAAACGGATAGGAAAATGGCGGAAAGAAGCGCGGAATTTTCAAATCGTCGTGCGACATCAACGGATGATGTGTAGGAGGCGCCAATGGAGGCAGAAGACGCGGTAAGTTGGTCAAGCCGTCACCGGGAGATATCAGCGGCGATATCGAGAAACCAAACTTGTTTTCTTTCTTTACCAAGGATTTTGGTTTCCGGCGCGGTCGATACTTATAGTCGGGATGTTCTTTCATGTGAAGAGCTCTGAAAGGTAAAGATAAGTAATTTGTAACATTGTGTTATATATACACGAGAAAATTATAATTACCTACTAACTTGTTTAAAAAAACGCACAAAATCAAAATAAATAAAAGAAGCAAAATAAAAAACTTAACGGGTCGTGACATCGAAGTTGCGATAGTCACGACCAACTGTTGGATGAGATCCCGAAGATACGAGTGAACAATGTATATTTCTGAATTACAAAGTGTCTTTGTTACTTTTTTTTTATCTATCATTTGAATAAACTAATCTCTTTTCAAGAGAAAGAAAATTTTTACACATAGGCTGAATCCATACCTTTTCTTTTATCATGTTTGTTTTGCGTATCGTGTTTACCGTGGCTATCGATTATTGCGGATATAACACCTCTCGCAATTTTTGTAAACTGTGCTCTTGTCGTTGTACATACAATGGGACGTATTATCGTCGTTCCAGAACACGATACGAAACACCATAAGTGTCTTGTACACACACACACACACACACATTTCTTTGCCTGTGCACGGTAGGTTAGAGGGAGGAGGAGAGAAGGAAAGAGAAGCGGTATCTCTAGCACATATAATACTCCATTATGTTACCCAAGAAACGCAGTGCTTATTTATAGTGCTTATGCCTCACCTCCTGAAGATAAAAAAGGAAGAAGAGGACGGGAAGGTGAGAGGAGGATTGAAGATACGTGGGCACCGTGCTTTTTCATAACGACAAACACGTTGCGAAGAATTTCACCGGAAATCACTAGTACAATGCAGTCGAAGAAACGAGGGTGATAACGTGATGCACTTTCGCATCGCTCTGCCCTCTCGTACCGTAATATATTCGCAAAAGAGAGAAAAGTCGTTCGGTTATTTTGTAATAATTTTAGAAATCTCAATATTTATACTTAAATTATACGTTTCTCAAACAAATATAATTTGGCAAAACCGAATATTCAAAAATTTTGTTTTGTTCCATTTGTTTTTACTTCGAATCTCTTTTGCGGGAAAGTGTTTTCAATTATTCCGTCCGAACAACGGGAAAATCACACGATAACAAGATAATTTGCAGCTCTTTCTAGGATAGAGAATTTTACGAGATGCGTGCAAAATTTGAAATTTCGCTAGAACGCCGGCAGAAAGGTGGAAAGAGGGCGGGGGAGGCGCGGGTAGCGAAACACCGCCACCGCGACCGCGGAATAATAATTCCGGGGACAATGTGTCCCGGCAGATAGCACAAAGCGTAAATCAGCATAAACATCGGTAAAGCCCCGCCGACAATAACTCAGCATAAATGCATAAACATCGGCCGTAATCTTTACAATTCCGACCTCCGCGCGCGACTCTCTACCCCCGCGTCGCCCATCCAACGGCTGATAAACAACGCCGCTATATCATTCTACAGCGACATAAGCTACGCGCTCTCTCGCCGCGCTCGCGACAAGGAACAATAACAATTAGTTACGATTGTAGCGGCGCGACCAGGAGCGCGCGCGGTCACAGGGTTATTTGCGTAGACAGACTTCGACACTTAATCCCGTTTTATTGCACGAGTTTATTTCGGTAAAGTTTAGTACTTATGGACGGATTTTCCCTATCTGTTTTTCTAGTTTGAAAAAAAATATCGTTTAGAGCGTTGTCATAATTAAAAAAATTAACGAGTTGTTTCTCTCACATTCATATTGTACAATCTAGAATCTAGAAAATCTAAAATTGCTTAATTAAATTGGGATTCTTTATGATATTTAATCATGTCAATAGATTGTTTGCCGCGGTATCAAAGAAACGTCCGTATAAAACATCAAAGCGGGTAAAAAGCCCATTTCACCGCGACGAGAGAAGCGAGAAATCGGGAAGAGGCTGCGGAACACGTAGGGGGTTGAATCGGTAGAGAGGGAATATGAGAGCGCGAAAAGAGGGGGAGGAGGGATAGGAAGATGAGCAGGAGAGAGCGAAAGAGAGAGAAAGAGAGTGAGCGGAATCGTTGAGCGCGCGGACGGCAGCGGCGAGGGAGGCGGGGGTGCGGAGAAGCCGGGCAAATCCTTTTAAATCCACACAATTGCGACAATGGGGCTTTATTTGTTATCTCGGGGGCCACATTGTGAGTCGCCGTGAACGAACGGACAGATTACGTCGGGCCAGTGACGGCGCGGAGTCCAAGGGAACCCGCTGCTACCAACGACGCCGCTCCAAGGGAACGACTTTATTCCCCCTTTCTCTCCTCTGCGCCGCACTCTTCCGTTCATCCCCCTCCTCTTTTATTTTACGACTGCCACCCTCCTCGTTGTCGACGTCGCTGCCATCCGCCAGAAAAGCGGATTCGCCGTTACACGTCCGCGTCGAAATTTCCCTCGGATTGCCCATACACCCCTTACCACCTCCCCGCCTGCCCTTCTCATTTTCTTCCTTTTCTCGAAAATTTCGATAGAAAAATATGGCCTTTTGTTTGCGCTTTTGTATCTTTAGCAAGACGCGTGTGTATACAAATAAAAAATTTAATGATTTTAGTTTATCCCACATATTGCAGTACGTCAAAAAATAAAATATAAAATAATATGAAAAAAAATTTTTAACGGTATTGTAATAAAAACATTAATCTTTAGGAATTACTACAGAAATTAATATAGACATTTATAAAATAGATATTAGAGTAGACATTATTTAAGAGTTATCATTTAGTAATTATATTAATTAGTATTATATTAAATCCAATAATTTCAAAGAATTACTCGAGATATCTGTAATTATTTATTTGCATTGTCACGACTTAATAATCGCTTAACGACCGATCAAATTATATCTTCTGTACATGATTGTAATGTGACAATCATTTTTTGTTGACTCGAATATATCCATATTTGCGTCGAAAACTTCAACAACATCGCGGAACATTCAGCTCTTCTTTTTTTCTATTTCCTTCTTTTTTTTTTCCTCTCGATGGGGTGAAATGTAAATCGAGGTCAGGATATTTTGCAACGCGGGCACGAGGTTAGAGCGTGAAATCAGTTTAAATCTTGTTCCTCGAGACGAAATCGAAAAGCGAGAGAAGCGAGAATCGTTCACAAATTTGATCTACACGCACTTCGTGCGTAAATCTATTCCCATGCCGTTCTTTAACCTCAATTGTCATTTCTCTAACATCGATTCATTTATTTATGATAAAATTAAATGATGTACTGCCACAACGCAAGAAATACGTTTAGTAAAATAAAATTATCTTATGTGATGATGTGATTATCACACAAAACTAACGTCTATCTAACGAGATTGTGTAAAAACACTTATAAAAGATCGCTTGAATGAAGCTTACAGAATTATAAACCGTTATTATATATAATAAGTCAAGGATTCTAAAAGAGATAGGTTCCTGCAAGTTTGCCCGTTCTAAGAGAGCGCGCCATCTCGAAAAATCGGCGTAGCCGAGCTAAATAAACTCATAACAGCGATTAAATATTCAGGGTTGGTAATAAAGAGCTCGTCTCTCCTCCGTCCTATAAATACTGGCTCCGTCTCACCCTATTTTAGCCCGGGTTTAGCGCAGCACGCCCCTAAGCTTCTCGGCAACAATGTACTGTATTATGAAGTACGAGAGAGTACACGTGATACGCTTTCCCGCCGTTTTCGATCTCTCTACCCTCCTCTTCTCTCTTAACCGATCAAAGCAATTATTTCGCTAGAGTATCCAGAACAAAACGCCAATTGAGTTTCTGCCAATTGAGGAAAAGTAAAGGAAAATTTGTGTATATATTATATTTCGATTAATTAGTTTTACAAACAATAAGAGCTACATTAATAAGATATTAATTTGATATTATCTTATTTATGATGTAAAAGCAAAATTAATTGCGAAACGTTTTAGATCATTATCTCTCTCTTCAGCTGTAAGTAATTTAAACAGTTAATAATTTCAATGATCAAACACACAGAATGATACGTGAGAGAAAATTACAAAAGATGCTTATACAATAGTAATTACTTCAAATTTTCAAGGTTACATAACAGACATAAGTAAGCAATTGAAACATTGTAGCAAACAAGTATGAAAACATACACTTTTTGCATTCAGTTCTGCTTGGTCGGAGTAAAGTAAAATAGAGATAAGTCTGACTATATCCGCAGATGATCTTTTTTAACGTTCTATGACTATTTTTTATTTATTTGTGTGTTTTTACTCAATAGCAGTAATAATAAATAATAAATTCGCTTTATTGTCGTAAATCATAATGTAATAAAATTTAACACATTTGCTGCGTGAATTTTAATAAAACCAAAGGTGAAACGGAGATGAAACACAAGACGTTTTATTCCTATTTATCGTAATAAACGTGCGCGTGTTTCAATAGTTAAAATTGTCGACGTTGTGAGCGGTATTAAAACTTAACTCACTCTCATAAAATTAAGTAAACGTAGAAATAATTATATATCCTTCAGAGAAAACAGTTATAAATTTTTCTTAGGTATATTCATTGCTCTATTTACGCAACTATAATACAATGATTAGTTATCTGTTTTTATTACACAATACAATTTCGAAATATCTATCATGTTGTTGAAAAGATATGTATTTGTATTGTGAAGAATTGTTTGTTAATTTCAAGTTGTCGAAACAAAGAAACATTTCAAATTATTTGAAATAGGCCCGAAAATGTTATTTAAAGTCTATTGTATGTTTGTTACTCAACAAAAGAGTTTATGAGCCAAATAAAATGACGCATGAAAATATTCAAATCGAAACGTTTCTCACCTTAATCTCTTCGCTTCGTCGATGAAAGGTCGCTTTTCACTCTCGCTCAGCAGTTTCCACTCGGCGCCGAGTCTCTTCGAGATTTCCGAGTTATGCATCTTCGGGTTTTCCTGTGCCATTTTACGACGCTGTCCACGCGACCAAACCATGAAGGCGTTCATCGGCCGCTTAATGTGCTCGTTATGCAAGGAGGACTTGGACGACATCTCCATGGGTCGCTCCCTTTTAATCTTGCAGCTCAACGAATGCACATTTCTCTTAGACAGATGGGTTGAAAGTTTGCTATTGTATCTTAAGGACCAAGATAAATTTTTCCAGCCTGCATTTTTTTCTCAATACTCTAGCTTTTAAATGAATATTCTTACAACAAAAAGTCGGAGTTTTCAATAAAATTTTACGTTGTATTACGTGTAATCAATCTTGAGCGACTGACGGGAACAATTTTATCTTCTTTTTTCTTTATCTTCTAAGACTAATTCACGTTTATTCACGAAAATAATATTGACGATTTTCCTTAACAATTCGGGTTAAGTATTGTTTCTCAAGTGTTCTCGAAATAATTCCATTTATTCCGTTATTCAATAATAATTTACGATAATAATAGAATCGAGAAAGATATCGTATTTATATTTTGCTCACAACCGACGGCAACATTCGTGAAATCTTCTCGTATGACAATTGAAAAAAAACACACATTCTAGAAGAGCAACATATTTTTCAACAAATGTCGCAGACGTTTTCCGACACAATTGTTTCAACTGATTCTTAATGACCCTTGTCTGACAGAAGAATATCGTTTAACTTGTCTTACAGAAATCATACAATTTATTCACTAGATTCTCTCACAAAAGATTCTGTGATTTCTTGATAAATTGTTCTTGAAGAATTTCACGACGAAAGAAGTCTCGAAGTGAAATGTCAGTCTGTTTCGGCTTCGTCGGGTGTGGGATCATGTTGCAACAACAGTCGTCACAATTACGAATTATTATTGAGCGACTCTTTTTCCGAAGATGAGTTTACGTGTCGGTATGGAACCAGCGGACACGAGTCCTTGTGGTCTACTGGCTCGAAGGGTTTAAACGAACTTTCCCCGACGTAGAGCGCATCTAGGGCAGCTTCTGACTCCCGCTCTCGCGGGACGTGGGGAAGAAGAAGATAGTGAGAGCCAATGGAACGCTGCGGCCCGATTTCCTACCATTCCCTACGGCCAATGGTGGACCGTGATTGGCCGCCGCGTCGACATGGCGGTTCGCGGCGGATACGTAAATTCGCGCAACAGGTGGAGAGAGTATGTATTATATTTCTTTCTCCTTCGCTCTTTCTCTTCTTCCGTCTGGTCGGTCGAATTCGTGTTTACAAAGACAACGATGCGACGGTTGTCCAAAGTGTGAGGCGCGTTTGTCGTGCGGATTATCACGTCGCTGCTGCTGGTACCGGCCCCAAAGGCTAGCCTTTATAAATTCCGACCTCTCCGTCAACGATCAGCCGACGTATAGGCCCGCCGGTCCATTGATACCTTCTGAAGACAATAAAAAGTTAGAAAGAATAGGAAGATATCGCACATATGATCACGGGACTTTAAAAATGCCTGCAGGCGCAGTCTGAACTTTTTAAACACACTAGTGCCAAGTTGTTTCCGTATCTTTTCAGGATGAATACAATTTTTATATTCTTATCAAAAGAAGAGTCTATCACTAGTCTATCACTTTTATAACACAACAAAGTAAGATATTTTATTATAAAAATTTTTAAATATTATCAATAAAAACGTTTTATACAAAAAGTCAGGCAAAATGGTTGCATCGTTGATGCGTTTGCCAATCAACTACCATTTTTGTCATTAGGGCAAAGAATTTCTTTTCTTGCTTTGTCCGTGGGCAAAGATACACAAGAGCGTGGAAAGCGCGAGCAATATAGAAGGAGACCAGGTCTCATAATAAATGTTATCAGTCGCGGCAGTGTCTTGTCGCGAATCGAGCGAGACGACGAGACGAGGGGGAGGGGTGCAACGAAGAAGGAAGGGTGGAACACGTCTCGAGTGATAAGGCGATAAAGAGAGAAAAGGTATAAAACGAGATACAAGAGAACTGGTATAGCGGGCAACAACATCCCCTCCTTTTCGGGTCGCTATAAAGAGGAGACTGCGCCGTCATTGAATTTCCGGAAGAAGCAGAAATATTCATCTGCCGCAGAAAAGTGAATCTGTGTCACGTCGCGGAAAGAAATTGAGCTGGTGCATTTCGTAAAAAAAAAAAAAAAAAAATACATATATACATATATAAAGAATGAATCTTATTCTTGAGAACGTGTGAAATTCAATTTTGCTGGGATTAAATAAAATACGTAGGTACAAAACAAATTGCACCAACAATTTGTCTTTTTTTTTTTTTTTTTTAAAAAGAATATACAAAGTCAAGGTTTTAAAATGTATTAATCAGTGTGTTCTTGCTCGCACTTGTAGTTTTAGATTCTCTTTGTGAGATTCTCTTTCAATCTCATAATTTGTGGCTGAATACACGTGACAAGGAACAAATGCCGTGATCGTTATACTTTGGGGAGTATAATGAAGGATCATCTACTCCGGAGAGTCAGATAAGCGGGCGCGATCGCCTGTCACGCCGTCCCATTATTAACTGCACAATAAATTCGCTCTCTAACGGTGTCCGTCAATGAGCGAGATACAGCGATCGACTGTCGTTCCGGGAGCCCTTTATCAACCCTCGTCTCTTCGTCATACATTCTGTCATTCACGCGGACGTAAACGCGCTTTTTATCGCACATTGCCGCGACAAGAATCGATGTCGAGAAGGGTGACAGTGTCTTTTTTCAGCCAATTCAACGCCCGAATCGACAGAGTTCCTCTCACCACACATGTGTATAAGTGTGCATAAAACAATTAGGATTACACTTATTAAAATGCCTGATATCGCGTGACAAATTCTTGACATCTTATAAAAATTATTTTGATGAAAACGAGGAAGTTTGTTTTTTTTTCCTACAAATCTATGTCAATTTCAAATTTTTATAACTTTTATTTATATATTATTATTGTCATGTTGTTTGTTCTTAGCTTTATTGTCAGGGTTATTATAAGTCTCGAAATCTGCAATACAGGATTTGCGAGAGTACAAGGGTTGGGACGGGCAACACTTTTTTAAAGCGCAAAACATGGCAAAGCGGGCTAAGTGATTTTTCGCGATTCCAATATCACACGGGGGAATAGGAATGAGAGAAGGGATGAATTTCATTTCGTCGTGTTCTCTCCCTCGCGATCTCTTCCTCTCTCGTCGAGTATATGGGAAAGGGGGAGGGGAGAAAGGGCCGCCACGCGACCGCTGATTATACCATTCATCGACTGGCACGGTCCGAAAGAGGGTTGCGAGCGTAAACGCCGTAACATCTAATGTACCCGCGCTTCTCCGCCCTCCCCTTGTTTCCTGCTCGCTCCGATTCTGAATGCTCGCTCATCAATGAAACAATTCGACTTCTCGCTGATCCACCGTTGGCTCCTTAAGATTCTCTCTCTCTCTCTCTCTCTTTCTCTCGCTAATTTAACTTCCGTCTAATAGGAAGAAAAGTATGCAAACTCTCGTAGTCTTTTTCGCAAGTGTAAACGTATAAAAAAGGTTTTTTTAAAATAATTTTTGTGTTTTATAAAAATAATATAACGTAATAAAGTTATATTTTATTAGATAATTTTACTCAAAATTTTACAAATATATAATATTTCCGTAAAACATTAAAATGTTAATTTTAGCTGTAAGCCATTCTTTCGACAAGTGAACTAACAAATTAGATTATTATTTTTTAATAATGATGTAAGATTTGTTTGATTACAAAGAGATTAAAAATTGGCGTGATAAACTGAAACAATACCGTATGACAAAGCAGGACATGATCGTAGTGATTGCTGAAACGACAACAAACGCGCCCCGCGAGGAAGGGGTTTGGCAGAAGCCGAGTGAAAATAGAGGCAGCGAGGGGGAGGAGGGAGGGGGAGTCGAGAGAGAGTAAGCGACGGTGGCGTCGAAAAGCTCGCTGATTACTCTATTGTCGAGCCGGTTGTTTCAGTTAATCGCAACGCGCCGTGGACTTTTGTTGTCCTTTTATACGCGCTTGCAGCCTGCATTCAAACTGATGCGTCCATCTTGATACTTAATGCCGTTAATTTAGTTAGGACAGTTTTCGCCGAAATTACGACTTCTCGCGGAAAAACATTGCTTCACAAGTAAATGAAAAGGCGCTTTAATGAGACAGTTAATTGAAAATTCTTCTGAACAACAAAATGCTCGATAACGAACAGGATAAAGAATTTAAAATTTCGCCGACTCGTAAATATATTTTTTTTCCAAAAGAAGACATTTCGTTTTTCACAAAGCCATTTTTTTTTTAAATGCGTCAAAAACATTAAACTTCAGAAAACATATGTTAATTAATTCATCATTTACGTATAGTGTCGTTATGAAACGCGACGTTCGTCGCGGACGTCTCCGCGGATCAAAGTAGGTTCCCACGACGAGATCGTGTCACAAATCTCGCGCGTCATAAACGAGACCCAATTGTCTCTCTCTGTGTATCGTTCCTCCGCGGCTGCGGCGGCCGGAGCGAAAATCGAATTCCGTTTTGTTTGGACGAATCTATACCGGCATTCGGTATTCAGAGCGCGGCTCTCGACATATCAAAATAGAGCGCACACAATAAGTTATTCGGCCGAACAAAATCGAGGGGGTGTGCGAGGACGATGGAAGGGTAGTATTTTATAGAGTCCCGTTCGGGTTACATACCGTGAATACATCGCGCGGAGAAGGGGATGACGCGGGAGGTGGGGTCGGACTCGCGTGTGACTGGAATACGTCATGCGGAGGTGAACGCCACCCCCTCGGCGACGCACGTATACTAATTTTCAATCGGCTGTTTGACCAAGTGAGCTTTGCAAGTATCGTTTGACGTCGGACGACCTTCTTTGCGGACGACCGATTCTGCGTTTCGAAAATCTCGTTGGAGCAATTACTCCTGTTGAATTCTTAAAAAGATATTAACCCTGGCGGGGTATAAAACTCCACCGCACGAAATTACGCAAATATGTCTCGCGTGGCGCAAGCGACATTATGAGCCATGTTACGTTAAATCTTAAAAAGAAAGTTGAAGCCGGCAATTCAAACTTTATTTAATAACTCGGTGACTCTTAATAATTCGGATTTCATTTATCTTAATTAGAATAAGGTTAAAGAAAGGTTGTAAGTATACAAAACACGAGCAGAGGTCGAGTTATGTATTCACTTGGCGGTGTTATATGAACGTGACGTGGTGTATCGTGCGTTGCGGTATCATTCGTAACATTCATTAAGTACGAGGGGTATATCGCACACACGCGAATGTCCGGCCGACACGTAAAGAAGTCGAGAGATATCGGACAATCTCTGAAGGACGACCCTTTTCGCTCTCGTCTCTCGGATGAATCTTTCCTCGTCTCCTCTTTCCCTCGCGCCTAGACACCACCGCGATTACGATCGCACCGCGCGTCGACGTCATATCGCGCGCGCACTATTAATAATAATCGGAAAATAATTATCCCTGTGGGCCGCGCGGTCGGCGGTGTGTGGGTGGCAAACCGTGTGTGCGCGGCTGTGAATCAACGCTAATTATGAGGAATGGACCTCGCGTGTCCGACTCGGACGATCGCTGATTCGACATATAACGCGCTTTCATGGCGGACAAGGCCGCGTTACTAACGATCCGAGGATCCATTCTTACGATATCGGGACGATGATTCTCCGATCGCGAAGTTGAACCCGAAAGGGTTAGGTGTGGACGTAAGAGGGTAAACTCACACGCGCCTTCTGAGACCACCTACAAAGAGTTTTCATGTTGCTATCGGGAAAACATTATTGTGAAAAAAAATCAGCTTAGAAATCGAACTCGAATTAAGATTTTTAACTTTTATGTCCTTTCTTATCACGCTATCAGGTTTTGCAGATAAGCGCGCAAAAAAACAAACCTGATGCGCACAAGTCGTATAGAAATGTATAGGTAGTGAGAGAAATTTGAAAAAATGACCATAAAGAACGTGACTCGCGTAATTGCCGGAGTCTGCACGCGACTCGACAAAGATACTCTCTCCGGGCAATAGAGGACAATGGCAGACTGTCGACATTACAGGGGACATTGTCGCGGCTCGATATGAGCTCTGTTGCCTCGGGTATACAAGCAGCAATATCGAGATCCCGTTGACCACCTCTCGAATCAATCTCTCTCCGACCACCTTTTACCCGGTCCGTACTTCTGACGGCGAACAACACTTTAAAAAAACAAACATTTGTTTGTCCCCTGCGTTGCATTATATTTATATTAAACAATAAAAATTCGCACTTGAATTCGATATACACATTGCGTACAGAAGTTTTCAATTTTTATATGTTAATTTATTATTTTCTCGTCTCGTTAATTCGTTTTTCGAATTTGCTGTGTTTAGAAATCTAATAAAGATACTTTTACTCGCTAACATCTCTTGTTTTTAGAAGAGATACGATTGTATCTGTGCGACGCACATGCGTCATTCTAATTTCTTATGTATTCTTTCGCACCTTGTTTTACGTTAATTGCTATTTTTTGATTCTCAATTTGCGACGAACCTTTCATGCTCGTTGAACGTGTCCGTTCATAAACGCGGCTATTGTAACACGGCAGAGGTTTTTTCTACACGTACATATATGCACAAAGGGCTCAAATAAGCCCTTTATCAGTCTGATCCTGTATACACACGTGAATAGTTGTCTGTGACAACGGCCCTTTTTCCAATTATCGACTCGATCGACCCTTCTCAGTTGATTCTCGTATAAAACTCCAGCCCCATAATACACCGTTGTATCGATAAAACTTTATTTTTTTGCAAACAAAATAAAAAAGAAGTTTGTGATATTTCGCCAAAAGAAAACACAGATTGGTCAGTTTTTTTTTTTTGTTTGTTTTCTCGTTATGTATAAAGATGAGAAAAAAGAGAAGAATTTCATCATGTATACGTTATGTTAGGTCAAGATTCTTCTCTGTGTAATATAGATCTCAGTAAGTGACGATAAGTAAAATATTATCTCAACTTCGTGAGAAAGATAAATAAGATAAATAAATTCAAGTTTCTTTCATCTTCTAAAGAAGATCGAGGTATCGATAAGAACGATCGAGAAAAAACGATAACGAACATATATTGATATGTACGGAAACGAATTATTATATAATTATAAAGAAAATATATTTATATATTTATAAAATAAATATATATATATGCAGAACACATCAAATGTTTACAACATAAATGTTTACAGATGTTTCTTTCGTTTTTCCATACAAATTTTACATACATAATAACAGTTATATAAATAATAACAGTTTCTTTCAGTTTATCTTTCAAATTAGGTTTTGATTGATAAATTTATGAAACTTTATTTTATCATTATTTTTAAATTTTCCCTACTCGCGCGCACGTGGCAGTTACGCATTTACACGACGAACTCATTCCTCTGTCAAATCTTCTTAGATGATGATTTTTATTCGAATCCGCGCTTTTCATTTTGTATCTTGAGAATAACGCGTTTCTTTACGTCTCGTCTTAAGCCACGACGAGCGTTATCGAAAGAACTTTCCTTTTCCTTAGCTCGGGAAAAGGACAATTCTGTATTATTGTATTATATCCGGAGTGAGTTCGGTGCTTACGAAAATTGCCTCTTCCGTGGATTACCGAATTATCCTGCACGTATAATTGAGAACAAAAAAAAAAAGAAAAGAACAAAAATTCTCTCTCTCTCTGGCAAATACAGAAAAAATGTCATTCTGGATAATCTCATAAAAGTACAATTAATTTTTATTAATTTATATACATAACATTTGTTCGCAATTAATATTTCAATTCTTAATAAAATCTACCACAAAATGTCATTTATTATTTTTTTATCGAGAAAAAGAAAACAAAAAGGGAATAAAACTGATAAATTAAATACTTAAATCGTATTGTTTACAATTTTCCATTGCTTGTGATTTTTGACGTTGACGCAACACGTTTGTATTATCGAAAGGGTAACGCGCAAATGATCTCGGCAGCTCCATTTCCGTTATCCTCATGGGAACCCGAGTTACGATAATGGTGTGCGTTTAATATAAGAATCAGTCGTGCCATTGCAATCTACAGCAGACATAGGTAATTGCTTGCGGAGTTCTCGTTATTACGACCGCTATCAGCGCGTCTTCCAAAATCCTAACTGCTTCTTGCTCGCACGTGGATACAATATTAACGTTGCAGAGCAATTATATTATAAAAGATAAAAACGGCAATATATATATATATATATGATATAATTAGTAAAAACGCAATTTTTTCTACAATTATAATGACTTAATATTCTTCAAATAAAAAAAAATAGTAATAAATCTCAAGTGAAAAGAAAAAGACTATTCCTCGATCCCTCTGTGATAGGTAAAGTTATATCGAAAGCGAGAAACTGCCGATGTGCATAAACGTCTCGCACATGTTTCGACACGGAAATGAAGCGAATCGGCAGATACCGCATAGGAACATTAGAGGTGTTATCTGATACCACTCAGGCGTTTAGAAATTATCAGACAGTCATTTGGGCACACTATGAATTTCCATGCTCCGCGATTCATCGTGTTCTTTATATGCAACTCTCACGTGCTTTGGTTTTTTTTCACAAAAATTTAATATTCTATTTATATACGTCACATTGTTCGTAATTTTTTATTCACGTTATTCAATATTTTCGATTACTTTTTTGCTTTATTATTCATATTAATATTTATATAGGACTAATATCTAGACTTTGATTTATTGTTCATATTAATATTTACATAGGTGGTCCTAAACAAAAATACCTGACTAGTATTTTAATTCAGTCGAATAGCCAATGACATACAAGTATATAGGATCGGATTTGCTTCCCTTTGTACTTTTGTGGCTGATGCGGATCCAATTCGTATTCGCCGTATGGCGATCTGGTGCTATCGGAATCCTTAAATCCTATTTGTGTCTATTGTCCAGCCGCTGACCGTTTCGTCCTTTGAAAACACTTTCGTGACAGAACAATTTCATTCTCTTCTTTTATATTATTTTATCAGTTGTTTTTATTCAGCATTTTGATTTTTTATTTTATGTAAAAGTTTTTGATCTTCAAATTGTTTTCAAATGATTTGCAATTTATATATTGTTTTGTTCTGTTTGCAGGATTTGTTTCTTGAGCATGGCTTCCAAAATGACTAATAATGAATGTACAGAGGATGATTGAAGGTATCAATGGATTATTTCGATGTTATTGTTTTTTATTTCTGTTAAAAAAACTTTTTCTTAAAGAAAATTCATAGAGTTTTAAACCTTTGTTATTTTTTTTCCAAAGAAATTAATCTTTTATGATTTAATTTTAACTATATATATTTTTCTTCTAATAAAATTTAATAAAAATATATTTTTTAGACAGCTAGAACTTTTTATCGGAGAATATCTTTTTCATTAACAGTCGTATAGTTATCGAATGTAGAAATACCATACAAAATACACTCACTGGATAACAATACAGCAGATGGTGCAGTGTTGTACACACAAAAGAACCAAGTTGATTTGATGAAACAAAGGAAGTTATTATCGTTAAATTGTTTTCAAATCGTTATTGCGATTTGTATATTGTTATAATAAAAGTAAAATGTTTAAAATAAATGAATATATTTTGATGTACAGACACAGAACACTTACCGATCGTCGAGTTGCAGCATCAAATTGAAAGGATCTCTGCAAGATGGCTGTGAAGCTCAACTTGTCTAACTCGAAACTAAATTCTTACAACATTACACACAAGAATAATTTAATATTGAACTAAATTATTATAACGACACGCATGTCACAAATTTGTAACTTTTATTTTAAATTAATTAATATGTTATATATGTTATATACGTTATATATCAGATAATATAGTATGTTAACTGTAATATTATTATTATTATTATTATTATTATATATATATATTATATGTATATATAAATCTCTTATTATCAAAACTTTCTATTATCAAAACTTTGACTTAATTATACAACTAGACAATACAATTAACAGACAAAATATTAATAGGAAAGTTATATAATACTTACCTTGTCAAAATTTAAGTTAATGAAGTCACTTATATTAGCGAGAAGAGAGTTCGAGAATTATTGTCATTAAATTTGCTTTATTAATGTCGATTTTTCCCCTCGTTATCATTATTATTGCCGTTGTTATTTACGTGACCATTGTCGCGAAGCGAACCAAAGTTTTCGAAAACAGAGGGAAATTTGTCGGCGGATTAATTATTCGATTTGAAGCGCGACAAATTTTCTGCATTCGCGAGTCGCGCCGAATTAAAGAGACGCACACACCACGTGTATGTCAACACGTGCGACAGACAGGGAGATTCCCCTTTTTTTTTTCACACGCGCCAGACCACCGTGTCAGTGTGTCGACGCGCTTAATTGGCTCGTTATATTAATTGAATTTCATTATACGCCGGCACGACAATGAACAGCGTCGTTCAACGAGCGAGAATGAACGAGCCGAAGCGGCCGCATTTTCCGCGCTTGATTACCGAAAAACGTTTCACGCGCGTTTGCTGAGCCGGCGATTCAAAAAACCAGACAATTCGTGCGGCACAAATCGCGCTTTCGCGCGCTTATAAAAATATTTTCCGGTGTGTGCAAAGATATATCCACGTAGCTGATTAAACTTGACTAATATGTTTTCTATAGCCGATCGAACACAAGTAATATACATTGCTAGACATTTTTTAATAATAATAAAAAATACGCTTCTCTTATAATATTAATAAGCTTCCTTGTGCCTGAGTTTTAAATAAAACTAAAGAACTTTAATGTCTTTTATTTCATTTTTGTATTAAAAAAAGTTGTGATGCTTCTGGAATATATCCGGTGCGTCTTCGACGTCGCTTGCAAAGGCGATTTATGCGGTTGACAGGAGCCATTGTGCAGACCTGAGACTGTCATTGTACATTCAAACAAATTGACCAGCGGCCGGTCGGTCCATTGAGCAATCTACACGGGGGAGAAAAATAGCGTCACAGACACGCTGCCAGATGCAACGTACGTTAGAAACAAAAATTTCCCCTAGTGTTATAAAAGACTTTCCGAATCACGAAAAAAAAAAAAATCTTTTTCACGTGATCATTGAAATCTCACGCACGTGCGAATAGTCACGAATAAAAAAAACTTAACTTTGTTAACAAATAATGTCCACAGGTGACGACACAAAGTAACGTTGATTGTGTATTTTCTTCTCGTGTGTTATTATTTCGATAATAAAGAAGTTACGTAATGAAAACATAATTTCTATTCATTTCTAGTTGTCCTTGCCTCTCATCACGGATGAATAATCGATCGGTTCGCGGACCGGTTCCGGTGTGTTGATCATAAAAAATTAAACGTTACGCATCTCGAGCTTCTTCGACAATTCGTCTCGACTCAAATAAAAGAAAGACAGTTTCGTAAATCGATTTCTTAGTAGGTTTGGAAATAACGATGACGCAACACGGATATTAAGAAGATACCCAAAGTCTTTTCTTTTTCGAATGGAATAACTCGCCGGAAAGAAGTCGTGAGACCGTATCGGAAAAACTATTTTGACAAAAACAATCGGTAAACTCTTTCTCGCTGCATTCGTAGATTATTTCTTCCGCGTGTCGTGTCTTCCTTCTCGATCGAGAAATTCGCCGATACTAGACTGGAAACGAAGAGAGAAGGAATGGGAAGATGAGGAGATGGAGGTGGAGATGTGTAGTTAATAACCCGTTGCTTGTGACTCTAATATTATGGATATCGTTGTTTGCTCAGCCGCCGAGAAGGGACGAGAGCGAGGTTGAGAGGAAACGCGAGAGCGCGATCGATGCATTTATGCATGACGCGCGAATCGAGCAATAATATTTTCCTTCTCCTTTCGTCCTGCCTCTGTGACGAGGGAATATACATCGCGCCGCTCTCTCTCTCTCTCTCTCTCTCACGTGTCTCTCTCTCCGCGAAGAATCGCACGCCTCCCTACCAAGGAGGCGAACAGCAGCGACAAGGTGCGTTGCCGGTGATTTGCGAACCGGACAAATAGATAAACAGGTGGACGAGATGAATTTATCTCTCAGAATGGTTGCTCTCGGAAGAGTGAAATCCTTACGGTGAGAGAGACTTGCATTAACATATACACCGCATAATGGTTATAGACCATGACGAAAACATGTATTTTTGACACGACAAACAAACAACACTCTTCTTCTCAATTTTGCATTTCTCTTTCCCAAACACATCAACTTATCATTTAATTATCGAACGTTATTCGAGTATTAGACAAATTTGAATATATTTCAATATATTGTTCGTTCATTTTTTTTTTTTTTATTCCGCGATATCAATTCCATAAGATAATAACAAAAAAGAGCCACCGTTTGATTCAATCCGATCTCTTCAGCAGCTGCCGTGACCGCCTTTATATTCTTTCAGCGCGCAACACGGACAATAAATACCGGTGCACTCTTCTGAGCGTCGCTTTTTCGTGTTTTCCGCGACGAGGCGAAGTTACCAAGGAGGGACAACACGAGACGGATACGGGAGGAAAAAGGCGGAGGGAGGAGGAGGAGAAGTCCGCGGGACGGTCCGGATGGAACAGTCGGGAAAAGGAGATAGCGGGAGCCTCTACGAGGAAGACAAAGGGCCAGCGGAGAATTAAAAGTATCGCGGACAAAGCCGCGGGACAAGACGCGGGAGCTCATTTGGTGTCTCTCGGTGAATGGGCGTTCATTATGATGCCGCCCGGCACTAACAATCGGGTTCATTTTGTCTCTCCTGCTCGCGGCAACAATGGCGCGAGGTGGAGGACGAGGAGGCGGAGAAGGAGGGAGGGAGGGAGGGAGAGAGGAGAGGAGAGGAGAAGAGAGGAGAAGAGGGTGGGTTACGAGAGAGACCGCGTCGGGACCTCACCGCCATCTTGACTCCGCCGCGATGTTCTTTTGTCGTCTTATAAAGCAGCCCCGGGGAAGAAAAAGACGTCGGCTTCCTCGAGAAAGGGAGGAAGCACGGGGGGAGGACGAGGAGGAGGAAGAGGAAAACCGACGAACGAAGAGAGGTAGAAGGGGGAGGTGGAGGAGAAGAAGGTAACAGGGGAAAGAGAGAGAGAGAGAGAAGTTGGGGAGGGAGAGTTTTGTGCTTGGAGGTGGAGTGACTACGAGGAGAGAAAGGGAACAGCGGGAGGAACGACTGGGAAAAAGAGGAGGCGGATGAGGAAAGCCGCGCTTCTTGGTGAACGAAGAGGTCGAGTCAAAATGGCGGAGAGAGGAAAAGGGTCAAACTCGATACTCATATACTCGCGATGAAAAATATCGCCTTTATCTTGCGCCACAGGGATGAGGCTGACTCGCGGAGTTCTGTACGTACAATTAGTGCGATTGAGTTCAATATGCAGAGACGACGATAATAAATTACATCAAATATGTTAGGTGGAATTAAATAAATTTAAAAAATAGTTAAAATACTAACAAATTTTCTACTTTTTTTTCACGATCTATATAATAAATTTTTTATTACAACAAATTATTTATTACACATAATCTTATTTAAAAAATATATTTAATATTGTGCTAAAACGCAATATTCGCACAACCGAAGTCAAGGATCATATAGTTCGAGTCTTGCGTTCTTATATAATAAAAGCGGAAGCAGTCAATAGCTAATCAATCATCGATAGAATCGATCACAACTCACGTGGTGGTTGCGCGCACTGTTTTTTCCCTCTTACATCGACCACGTTTTTTTTTCCTTCTTTTGTCGCAGTTGCCGGTGATTGAAGGATGCGCGTCGTCGAAAAAAAAACCGTCATGAATCCCAAAGTTTCAACGCAACGGAAGCTGTCAGGCTTTCGCGCGCATCTTTTCCTAGACGCGCCGTGGCTAATCGCACGAAATCGAATCGAAAGTGATCGATATCGTCCCCTATACAGCCCGCGAATGACCATGAATTATCCGCGTCTATTATACGTTACCTGAGAGGGTAAAACTCGCGCAAAGAAGGGAGACCGGAACCCCAACAAATTGATATTGTCCTCGCAATCGCTAATAAATTGTTTTTCTCCATCGCAGCGTAAAAAGACATTTTGTTCTATTCAGGCGCGTCTTTCCCTTTACAAGCGCTAAAGAAAATCAAGAGAGAGGGGGAAGATTGGATTAATGCAAAATTTAATAATATGTTTTTTCTTTTCGTGTATACAAAGCACTCGCGCGCGCAACTTATTGATTTAGATAATACCTCTGTGTATATGTGCAACATCTAATAATCATTTTCGAGATGTCGGGTTTATTGTGCGCGACTGCGCCATTACAAACGAACCTCACAGCGTGTTTTGCTTGGTCCCCCGGACCAAGCTTTCAGAGATGCGTCGGCAATACTCCTTTTATTCACAGCTGTCTGGAATCCTATATGCAATTTCCATTAATTTCATCGATATCAGAGGCAAGCGCGCGCCTGTACGCGCAACAAGGTAACTTCATTAGAGAGTCAGGCGACCAATGAGAAGGATGCGACGCCGCGCTGTCAACGCTCCGTTCACCCTCTAAAACGAACAACACTGAGGACGAGGTGGGCGGGTAGGCAGGGGAGGAGGATCAGGAGGGAAAAGAATGACGGGCCGTGAAAACCGTACAGTCACGTTGTTATATTGGCCGGTAGCCTCTTGCGAGCGCAGCCGCCTTCGTTCGCCCGAAGCCGATGCCACGATGTGCGAGAAGGGGAGGAAGAGGATTCCGCCGCGCCGCACCACCGCTAGTACCGGTTGCTTGCCGTATATACCCCTCCTCTATAGTGTGATTAATTCTATTTACCTGCGGCCGGTGCAGCGGCGGGTACACCCGTGCCGTAATTTATCAGTTTGTCGGGCCTCATTGTCGCCAGCACGGCTCGTTGCTAATAGTTGGCCATTCAAGAATCGAGAGGAGCCATCTATTCTTATTACGAGGGCCGTTGTCCGACGGTTCAAGACACGAAGACACCGCCGCACAATCTCTCTCGCTCTCTCTTCCCGCCTCACGACTCCTCCTCTCTTTTATTCAATTTCGCTTTTGTTTCATTTTTTTCCAGAATAATAATAAGCGTTTGTTAATGCAGTGTTTGATGTTTGATGAGATAAAAGCTAGAAAAAAGATTCCTTTTTTTGGTGTTAAATAGTAATACATAAAGAAGCAAAAACGGAACACGTAAAATCGACGAATTTTTCATATACATTTAGAGATTTTATTTTTTTAAATTAATTATCAATTTGAGTTAAAAGAGAGTCCGTGCACGTATCATCTATTTATAACTAAATTCAAGTATCTAATTTTTACGTTTTTGTTAAAGTAGTGCAAATATCAAAACTATTGAAAGTATTGAATATAGAAAGTGTTGAAACTCGTTTCGCATAACAACTATAGGATGAGGTTGGAATAATTCTCCGGCTGTTTCTTACATCATTTCCCTTTTTTTTTTCTAGCCTCATAAAGTATTTTCACCGGAAGCAGGAAGAGCCGCCTGAAAGTCAGACGAGAGATAGCCGGAGAGGGTGACTCGGCTACTGTGTCCTACGGATACTCTCGCCCCGTACAACACCGTAATCGATTAGGCCGAGCACATGGGCATGGGAAGATTTAGTAACTGAAACAGATGGGGAGTTTCGGACGGACGATGTCACCCCTTGTCTCCGATAGTCATTAGCCCCGCCTATTGTGACTACCTGACGAGACCTCCGTGAGAGATCGGTATCGGTACGCAAATCGATATTTATGTATGTGATCGATTCGATTTGGAATATGTGTTCATCACCCGGATACCCGAACTGTTCGCATCAATGTTTTTGTTCCAAAATTTTCAAGAAATCGAAGATATTTTTGCGCATTTTGTGTTCGATTTTTTATTACTAGATAATATTGTTTTCTTATGTTTATTTTCTGGTATCAGCGCGATATAACTTCAGCAATATTTTGCACACCAATTGTCGAGTGTTACATTTGTAAGAAAATTATTTAATAATACATTTAAAAAATTTAACGCAATATTAAAAACAGTGCTAAAAAGAGTTTTCGAAAATTGAAATTTTCTAATATAAATTATAGTCTCTCTTCATTTCGGTCATCTTATTAATGCCACGTGAAAGCAGAATTGTTCCGTGATTCATCCACCCCCATTCAGACATCTTTGTCCTGACCGGGTGGAGGGATGTCGCCGAGGTGGCGCATTATCGTTGTGCATCGAGGATGTCTAATTTCCAACCGAGATTCATTCTCCACATTCCGTGGCGCTCTGTGAAATTCTCGTACACATTGCTGATGCGTGCTTCGTCTTCTGACACGGTTTAACTGACATCGACAAAAAAAAAAAAAAAAAGAAAAAATACGATAGACGCTTATTAAGCAAATAAAATTAGTTCGCGAAAATGAGGCGATACAAATATACAGATGTTAAATATACAAATATAAGTCGTTATTAAAAACCAATGCAGATTTGATGTAAAATAAATAACTTTGTAATTAGATACAGTTTTCTTTTTTACCGAAATATTCTCTACAATTTGGGTTTTTTATACACGCCAATCTAATCAATAAACGAGCGACCGACTTCTTTCTCTTTTATGCCGTTGATTACATCGATTCAAGCGTAAATCGATTCACTGAGTCTTTCGATCCACATCTGCCTTCGAACTGCGCCGAATTCTTCATCAAGCGGGGAGATATTCCGACGCGTCAATTTTCCCTCTAGTCATCATCCTTTCTTCATGAGCATGGCGGTATGCATGATCATGCCGCGTTCACACGTCTGAATCCTAAATCCCTTATTCGCTTGACCGCGTCTTAAATCACAAACTCATATAGAGGCGGATAATACCGTGGAGCTAATGAAGCTTAACATTAGAATCAAAAACATTTACTTATATATCCTCGCCGCGCGAAAAGTTTTCTCACAAATATTATATGATCTATTTTCTCATTATTTAAATACAATGGAGTTGTTTTGATTTTTCAATCTAAATTAGAAATTATCTTCACAAAGTTGTTCTAACGTTAACTTTAATATTTTGTTTATAATTTTCGGTAATAATTTAAATATATCGTGAATTATTGTTCAATATTTACATTAAGATTGTTTTCTCTCGAGAACTCCAATCGGGGGAATATTTTCCAGAGAGATACACGCAGTGTCCGTGAAAAATCACCGAGACACGCGACATAGCAAGTCCCCTTCGCGGCGACATGCACGCCAAAATCGCTATATCCGCGATACTTATAATAGCGCTTCTCCCATTCCACCCTTGCCTCTCCTCCATCTCTTCGTTCTTGCTCTCGTCCTCCAACCGCTCTCTTTCTGCCGGTGTAATTTATCACCGCTCATAACAAGGATCCGCAAGTTTGTACATATTTCAGTCCCGCAGCCACCCACTCCACTCTGCTCTCCTTCTCTCTGCTGCCTCTCTTCCCTTCTTCTTCCGGCTTTCACCTTTTCTCAGTTACTCCTTCCTTCTCTTCGTGGCGTCTTGCCGCCTTTCTACTCAATTTTCAGGGAGCAAGTGGGACAGATATTTCATAAAAAGAAGGGTTACATCGACATTCTCGAGAAACCCACGTAATAAATTGTTATTTGTTTGTTGTTACGTGAAAATAGACTTTTAAAACAATTACACACCATGAATAGTAAAATTGTTTATAATAAAATTCAATAAAATAGCACTTTTATGTGTGATCTCTTAACATAAATCTTGAAAATGTCAAAATGTCAGTATTAAAAACTAACACTACAAACTAATAACTACGAACACTTTTGGAACGTGCGCCTGATAAAATAGGGTATCTGTACTGTTGACATCAACCCCTCCGGTGGAGAGAGTAGAGAATGGAGGATCGCGGGGAGTAGGTTGAGGGTTGCCGGAGCGGAGACGTTATTATTTATACGCGCTATTATATGTCAGCCGAAAGTCGCGAATATTGTTCAAGACATCCCGCGCATACATTACGCACGCCAGCGAAGAGGGGATGAGTTCGCAGGAAGAGTGAAGGGGGGTGGTCGTCGTAGCGTGGCAGGCTTTTATTACCGCGACCACTTATTTGTTAACATAATATACACATTACAGGCGGTGGCTCTTGGCGGTAGCACGCGCCACGCCGCCTTCGACGGTTTCGGCGAAGGGAAGAACTTGGAGGGGGTGGCTTTTAGACACGCTGGACGATTTTTTGCGTGTTCCCTTTCTTCTCTCTTCCGTGGAGCCACTTCGAACTTCTTAAAAGCGACGAGTAGGAGCGTCTGATAGAATAGATCCTAATATCGAGAGCCATTGTCCTGCAGAATAAAGGTACAAAAAATAAATCTACCTAGATTTTCTTCCTAGATATTCAATGGATTTTCAATTTCGGAGGTTTCCTAAAGTTATTGTTGAAGCTATAGTTGTTTATGTATTTTCTTTGACTTGTATAAAAGAAAAATAAACAAATATGAATAACAAAATATTTAGGATCCAGGGTGTTTATGAGGATTTTTTTCAAGTTTACATCAACAAAGCCATGGTGTCTATAGTTGACGAAGCCAAAAGAATGACGTTATAATGTGACACTTCCTTAAGATATTTTACAGTGGCTATTTCTTGATACAATAGTAAAACAGCTCAAGAAGATCAGATTAGAAATAAAGCAGATAGAACCGTGAAACATCGTGGAGTCAAAACACTGTGGTATAATCGGAAGCTCCGAAGAGTCACGAGTAAACATTCGTTATCCTTGCACAATGGTCCGCACAATGGGGACCGGGTTTTCGCACACGGTTATGATGTATTATGGGAGAAAAGCGGAAACGTATGTTTTTATCCTGGTTTCCCCCGTTTAGTGGCATTTAGTTCGCTTCACTGGGTCGCTCCACATTTATTTTGTCTCCCTTTGTCACTACCGGCCAGCGCCGCAGTCTCAGCTCTGTGTCTTTTTGACTCTTCGTCATTTTTCTGTTGCGCATCCGAAAAAAAATTCAGTACCGTAACTGCTGAAATGTCAAATCTTACACAAATGGATGTTTCTGTCATATTTTACACGATTCTCGAGACAAACAAGCTCTCTTTTTGTAACATTTCGTATAGAGACAAATTCAAATATTTTGGTGTGATTTCAAAGATATTCTTTTTCTTTCTTCATTTCTTTTTAAATTTGAAAATTTATATTAAAACTTCATTATATCATTATCTCTAAATATATAATTTCACACTATCTTTATCTGAGAATCCCAATATTTTTTCAGATCGTTAAAGTTAAAATTCCGAGATTGTTTATTTCCGAAATTGCCATTGTTTTGGAATAACAATTGTAAATTCTATTTAAGCCCGGGGCGTCTGAGAGTCTAGTTACGGACTAAGCATACATCCTTTGTCCCTGTCCCGCACCCCAATGCAAGAGTGTGCCATTCCACTTCAACGGTGACATTTATCATTCGATGTAGCCGACGTAGCTGTTGGCATCGTTGTCGTTCGATATTATGGCTGTTAACGGGAACGTAATGGCATTATCTGGCCATTGTCCGACATATGATATACCGTGCGAGTTACGTAAGGGGTGTGGGGAGGAATACTAATTCGCTAACACACAGTATAGATGCGGCGACCGTGTTTCGTCAATAGAATTTTGGTATCCTAATTTCGCGAATAACAACGATCCGTTCAACTCAAGCGTAACATTTCTATAATCTTCTTGTTTCCGATAAAATCGTTTGTAATATCATACGCACACATGTACGTACGTACATACGTACATCAAGTGCTTAATTCTCTGTAAACTAATGTGACACGTGTGTGGAGGTAGAATAACACTTTTCCTTTCATTATTTCTCAGCGTGTAGAGCGTTACTAATTGCAAGCGTTTTTTTTTTTCAAAACACCGAAGTGGAACGTTTTATTTTTCAACTTGTATATACGTGCGGTTACAACGTATAATTATTTTTAGCTTCTACGTCGAAACCCTTTAAGTAAAAATCGAAGAACTGAGCGCTGTACTCGGACGACACGTGGCATCAACTGACTTTCGAGCGCCCCATTAGCGCAATCGCGTCGCGTTGCGTCGTGACGACGACGACGACGACGACGACGACGACGACGACGACGACGACGACGAGGCGCACAACGCGCGTGCACGCTGTCATCCGTGAAACTCGGGACCGCTGTTGAACCTCCTTGCGGTGAATGGGCGAGGGTGAAACCGAGTGCTCCGTAATGGATGACGACGGGCACGGAAGGGTAGATGAGCGATACTCGTATATATCGTTGGACTTGTCATCGTGCGCGGTTCGTAAACTTGCCGACAATTACGCGTGTCGGACGCGCACGGCAAACCTTCGTAAGTTAACTCGACACATCGAGTACGACGAACCGCGACGGAAGTTAATGGGATTAGAAAGAAAGAACGGCTTGACAATTACGGGAGGGAGAGGATTTTTTCACGAAACCGAGAGGCAAATAGTAGAAATTGTAATAAGCGCAAGTCGAAACAAAGGAGTTAAGAAAACAATAATAATAAAAAAAAATGACACGTTAAAGTAAACGAATTCGTCGAGTTTCAATGTCAGCGCAAACAACAGCAGTCGTGTCTTGTGTTTCGGTGTACATGCTCTAAGCTTAAAATGGAGAGAACTTTGTAGACTTGTTAGGCCGTAGAACGCCTTTAATTCGAGTGATAATAAATGTTTGCGTTTTGCATGTATCCGGGTGTACGCTGGATGCCTGGCATGTGGCAGGACCAGTATTTGTTCAGGCACGCATAGCAAATAGAACTCGGGAGAAGCCCGAGGCGGGTATCGCTCTCCGGTTTTGTCATACGTATACGCGCTTGCATTGTACTTGATGCACTCGTCCGACTCGCGCCAATGACATAAGAATGTTTTCTATTCGACGAGGTTTAGCAATACGCAAGGGGAGCGATATTTTTTCCGACATTGACGTGTGATTTTTTGAGAAATCTAGATTCTGGAATGTACATTTTTATACGGGTACAAACTGAGAGAAGAAGACACAAACTTACAAATTTATAAATATTGTCCAACAACAAAAGAAAACATGTTACTTTTTCTTCGAAACTTTTCATTAAACATTAAATATTTAATTGTATTTTAAGATTAATTTTCAAGAAACTCTCTCCTTCTGTTTATACGCAAAGATCTTAAAAAATAACAATAATAAACGTTTATTGACACATTTCTTAATTGGAAGTACATAATTTAATTGCTGGTCAAAATTCAGACACAACTTCTTTGGGATAAAACACGCGTTTAAGATAGACGCAAAAGAAGAGAAATGTGAAAAGGTCCTTCAGAAGCCGTGAACTCGTGTAAACTCGGCGGAATGTACTCGTTCATTTCCATACATGCCAGTGGCACACACACCCCATCCTTACGCTCCCTCACCGTTTCCTCGTATCTTCCTACGCCACCGCCTGCATTCCGACGAGAACGTCGGAGACGTAACACAGTAGTTGCAGGTGCTTCAGATCGGAGGCGTCTGGATACAACTGGAGTACCGGAGCAAAATCGTCTTTGCCGGTTTCGCGAGGGCTCAGTGAGTGGTTTCTCCAAGCCCAGAAGAGCCTCGTGCATTCAAGGTTTCTACGTGTTGCGACACTTCGCACGTGGAAGCGGGAGCGAAGCAACTACGCTCAATCGATCGCATTTTGCGGAAACGATTCTGACAATCGGCTCGATGTGATAGACAAATTTCGAAATGCGAAACGAAAACTTTCGAGAAACGCTGAAGTCCCACATTTCGCGACAACTAATTGAATATGTTATTAATTACTTCTCTGTAAACTAACTTTTTCTTCTAACTTTTCTTAACTTTTTTGTTTGGGTAAGCTCATGAGAATTTCAAAAAATTAATCTAAGGTGAGGCAAATGCGAAACCAATAAACTGGATGTTTGTGTTTAAAAAATTGGTAGTTTATTAACTAGATTCAAACGTTTCGATCATAACATCTAGTTTATTGGCTCGTATTTGTCTCATCTTTAGATAATTTTTCTTAACTTATTTATTATTTAATTAAAATAAAATAAAATTACATTTAAAAAAGATTATTTAAAGAAAATTACATTTAAAAATAATTACAATTTACGGAAATAGTTTTCACAAACTAAAAAAGTCAGAAGAGTTAGATATTTTACGGACTATAGCTCCGCGAAATTTTACGTAAATCACCAATCCCCAAAAAACGCTGCTCACAACGTCTGTTTCGTTGCATTTGAACGTTTAAACTAACACGTCCTTTCGATACGGCATTGGCGGAGGCGGTGCACTGTGTTTGGTAGAATTAGAAGTGCGCCCGTCCTCATTTAAAAGCAAATAGCACTCGACCCGCGCTCCTTTTCACGAACAATAGAAATGTTAAGCTAACAGCGCGCCCGACAATTGACACAAGTGCCGGCCGCGACTCGCTCTTTTTATTCGTGGAAAACTTTCCCCAGCGCTGTTTTTCCCCCGTTCGTCTCGTCGTTCCATCCTTGTTTGCCACTGCACACTCCGTCTCGCACTCTCTATGATAGCTTTTGTTTCTTATTGTCTCTCTCTTCTTCTCGCTTTTTCCTCATTTTATTCTCTGTATCGAAATGCACTTGGAGTTCGGTGCACCTTCATCATCACTTTATTGTCGCAGGTGTGCATATTATTTTCAGACAAGAAAAACACAAGCGACTACAAAGAAGACGATCGTGCGACGAATAATAAGAAGTTGAGCAAAGGAAATTATGAAAATAATGTGATCGAAGGTCTAAAGATCTCAAGAGAAACACACTGTTAGCACAATTAAAAGATTAAACTGTGAAACAAAACGAACTGTTTACAGGTTGAAAAACTCAATCCGTTAATTTGAAATGAAAATTCAAAGCATTGTTCCGCGGCTCTTCAATTCCACAAACTCCAAATTTTTAAAATTTCTAACATTTTCAACAAAAACTTCGAATTTTTATGTATCCTCGTAGATCTGAGAATTGCTGTGAAAAAAATTTCGGATAAAATTCTCACAGATAATGAAAACCGAAAAAAAGAATTAAAAAAAAAAAAAAAAAAAAGAGAATCGCGAAAAACGAAAGCCATATTCAAGTTTTAACAACGTTCTCGCTTTCCGAAGAACCGGAAGAAAAAAAGTTTACGGCGTCTCAAAGTGGGAAGCAGTTGCAATCGCGAGAAAGAAGCAATTGCGAGCTGAAGTTTTCCGGACTCTTGAAGAGACTTGAAACGAATAATGCCTTACGAGATTACAACCGAGATATTGCGACCTTTGATCTTCAAGAAATTGTGCGAAATACAAGTCATCTTACATGCAATTTATAGAATGTTAAAGAATCGTCTCTTTTCGATACGAGGGAAGGAAACGGGTGTGTATTGTCACCGAACTTTTGTGCGTGAGTTTTTCTTCAGTTTTCTGTTTATTACATCTTCGAGATTTGTATCGGCGAAATGTTGACGAAGGAAGCGGAGAGTTTAGTTTCGCGTTATGAGTTTCGCAAAGTACGAGACACGAGTTTCGACTTTCTTTCTGCATCACAATTCGTAAGATGCGCCGAGCATGTTCATCGAAGCGGCAAAACATTAAGACATTCTTACGAAAATTTTATACAAAAACAAATATTTCTTTAATTCAATCTGTGCAGTTTCTCCAATTAATTTAGATTAACGATCAAACAGCGGGATAAGTCTCGAGACTGCATTTTGTAAGATCCGTCATTCGCGAATTGCGAGAATGTCTGAAGGTTCCGGCCGGCCGGCCGCCGCCACACATTTCGATACAGACATTCCCGGAATGTAAGCGCTCTCGAGATTCCCCGGTTGAAAAGCGAAGCCGCGGTAAGTAAGCCGCTTTGTAACCTTAAACGTGGACCGCTCTCAAGAGGGTGGAAGTATATTACGGACAATATTACGGATGAACGCCGGTCGGGCGCGAGAAACAGCCACTTCAGCCGATAATCTCGTTATGTACACCGCTAGTAATGGCGCTAACACCCTCGCAACGAGATATCAAACATTTGTGAGCAAGTTGTATATTGGTTTTTAACGTGTTACCTGTTAGCTGTTTAACGTTCTAATCTCGGTCTTTTATGAAAACAATATCGATCGTATACAAGTCAATTTACTTCATAGAACTTTGAATTATTTGAAATTTTATGTGCAAGCTTTGCACACTCGTCCCGTCGACGATTCACGATCGCGATTGTGCGATCGTAACGAATCATTCAGATGAATTTTCTATCCATCGAAATCTTCGACAAACGAAGATTGTTTTCCGTTCTATCCCCTCTGGATACACCACACACACACTCTCGGTGAGAGGTACGACAAGCCTTCGGCGATACAATGGCTGTCTTATATGACACCGGGGGATGACACTTTAAATTTAATTTAAACGCGGTATTGTGCCGCTCGTCGTCGTCGTCGTCGTCGTCGTCGTCGTCGTCGTCGTCGTCGTCGTCGTCGTCGTTCGTCGTCGCCCTTCTGCGTGAGCAAAACTGCACTAGTTTCAATGGGGGCTCTCTCTCCCCATTGTAGTTTTCATAATGCGTCTACGCTCTTCCCCTCTTCTCCTCCCGTTCGCTATTCGCCACCTCTGTCCTCCCTTTTGGAATCGCGCGCGCTTTTTCTCTCCGCGTCGGATTTTTTCTCCTTGCTTACCCAGAAGACTTTCTTCGTACTAGGGCGACACGATTCTGTTACATAAATATTGGCTCGATTTCGGTGCGCACACCCTTTTACCGAGCCCCCTGTCCTCCTCTTCCTCCCTAGAGGCACCTCGACTGTGGTGGTTGCACGGCATGAGATTTACGCAAACTGAAACTGCGTCTCTCTCTCTCTCTCTCTCTCTCTCTCTCTCTCTGTCGCGCGGATCCGTTGAAAGCTGTTTAATGTTGATAGCGTAATTCGAATTCGACCGAGTCACGGATGTTTTGTATTCGCGCACAAATACAACATGTCAAAATCTAAACAATTTTGAAGATAAACCTAAGAAACTTTTGCAAGTATGTCGTAATGACGTTTTATTCACTGAAATAAAAAAAATGACGTGATGCTTCGAGAGCCTCCGAAGCATCACGTCATAAATTTATAAATTTCAATTAAATTTCTTTCAGTATAAAAAAATTGTTGACATTAAAAGCTAAATATGTATATTTGTAACACCGCAACATCTAAAGCAATATGGTAATAAAGCTTGTACGATTCTCGTTAAATCTGCGCGATGCATCCCTTTGCTTGCCCTATGAGGCACGGGCTGCCAATAAATCGCAACACTCGGGGCGGTTACATAATAAGCGCGCGCGAGATCGCAACGGGTGCGAGGAGAATGACACATAAATCGGTTATAAATTCGGGGCCTGAAAATGTCCTGTAGTCTTGTTGGAAACGGGGTGAAAATGGGTCAGACTAGCGAGGCCTTGTAATATATACGACAGTCGGTGCAAGCGACACGGTGCCGGTCCATTATCTATGCCAATTTACGACTTTTTTTTCCAATCATATCTCTCGTTGGTCGATTTTGTCCCGACAGAGAAGATCTCTCCATTATATCAACCCTTAAATTCTCAGATCGTAATAAATATAAGGCTGAAGTGTAACGTTGCTTCTCTCGAAGACTCGAGAGTTTGGAACTCGAGATTCCCAAGACTAAGCAAGCTCTTCCCTAAAAATATTCGAACAAGATGAATGTGAATGAAGAAGAGAAAGAAATTTCATTATTTGTGTGAACTTCGCTAACTAAAATTCTGTTAATATTTTTGTGACAGATGCAAAATCTCTGATGCATCGTTAATTAAAACAATAAAAAAATATGAAATCTTCAAATCCACTCAGTAATAAGTATATCTAGTTGCGACTGGTAGAAGAAATCGATAATTTCATGGCGAGGTCGATTTGTCCGACGGTACTCGCGACAACGAAGTTGAAGGGTGGGCGAAGGCGCGGGAACGCAGGAAACAGGTTACACAATTCCGGCGCAAAAAGGAATGAAATGTTGACGAAGGTAACACATTGTGTTTCGCACAATAGTTGTTTACCATTTCCATTCTTGGTAATAGCGCGCTGTCAGGTTTTGTCGCCGACTATTACCAATACACGCGTTTACATATATTGTACAAATGTTATGTAAGAAGAGATGGGATTCTTTTCTTTAAAGATTTTAGATTCGTGTGTTTGCGCGACCGAACAACTCTATGTAAAACAAGAGCTTAGGGTATTTAAGTTTTGCTCTAACTAAACAAAAGAATTACCTTCAATTCAATGGGCGACGACTTTACAACAACGCGTACAACGCACGCGGTTCAGAAAGAAGCAGGACAAGAGAAATTACACGGGCAATGCATAATTCCACATAAATTACTTGCGTTCATTCAAAGCGTTCGTAGGATTCGTCTCGTCCGAATCGACTTTGGTACGCGTTCCGCGTCGCGGCCGGAAAAGGCGGTGAACAATAGCGGCGCCGCGGACGGCGCTGCAGACCACTAATTATAAATCCATTGTTACGCTTATTTTTTCGCCCGACGTCATTCCTGCCCGCTTTCTAGAAGACAGAAGAAACGAGAGCGAGAGAGAGAGAAAGAGAGAGAGAAAGAGGAAGAGAGAGAGAGAGAGGAAGAGAGAGAAAGAGAAAGAGACGGACGCCATTCTGTTCGCCGCCTGCTAGCCGTCGTAATGCCGGCATTGTCTCGCCATTGTAGAGACATTGTTGCACGATAAAGCGCGAAGACAAAACCCGTCTACAAAGGTCCTCTTTCGCGTAACAAGCTGTCTTTGTCTTCCGGTTTACTCCCCGCTTCCTTGCTGCGCCTTTCTTATTACTTTGTCTCTTTTGCACTTCTCACCGAATAAATCTATTTCTAAAATACTTTTCATAATGCCTTCTTAGTCTTATAATATTATTGCCGTTGCGCAAATCCGACATTTACAAAACGACGTTCGTTTTGCGAAAGATACCAATGTCAATATACATTGCAGATAGTGGATCCGCCTAGTCGCTTATTGAGCAAATATTTTGACACTTCGTTTTAATCTAAAGAGTAAAAAAGTTGCATTCAAGAATTACGTAAAACACTTGTCTTATGATTAAAGATGAAATAAAAATTTAAATGCTCGTAGCTATATGTACAATATGAACCGTTTAAAATTTTGCTTCTTTACAAGTTTGCATCTCTCTTTGTATCTGCAAAACTTTCGCATTGGAACATTAACGAAGGTTTAAACTATTGACTCTATAGTTTTATAAAGCTTCAAATGTGTGCATATTCATAAACAGAAAACGTAAACTTCGGAAACTTGGAAAATTTCTGAAACTCGATTACGTTGAAATTTAAAGCTTTCGAGATATAGGTACCGAATGCTTTTCGGAATTTGTCGCGCTGACAACGCGCGGAACCCCGGCTCTGTGGGTAGACGCTGTCGTTGCTAGGTAGGTAGGGCGCGGATAGGGTACCTCACGTCCTCCCTATCAGGCCGATAACGAGTTAGCGTTCGCAGTGTTGTACGGTTGGCTTGAATGTGTCGCTACAATGTAGCCAACGTTCAGGCATTCAGCGGTAGACAATGCTGCGAACATAATGTCATAATGGAGCGGGGTGCTCGCCAGGACCCACCAAGAACATAGTAGAGAGAGAGAGAGAGAGAGAGAGAAAGGGAGGAAGAGAAGAGAAGAGAGAGAGAGAGAGGGGGAGGGAGAGGAGAGAGAGAAAATAGAAAAAGAAAAGAATTAAATAAAGAAAATCAAAAATAGATAGAAGGCTGAACTAACATGTATTTTGTTTTGAGTTTAGTTCAGTTAGATTATAAAATACCTCTGCTAAAGATTATTTTACACACATTGAGCCTTTCGCTCTGTACATCTACAAATCATCGATGCTCAGTAAAGATGGCTGCGATGTCATCGTTCTTATCCGGATTCCTGCGGGAATTTCATTTCTGATCTACAGAGGGGTAGAGAGAGAGAGAGAGAGAGAGAGAGAGAGAGAGAGAGAGAGAGAGAGAGAGAGAGTTCTCGGGGAAGGAGGGTGCAAGCGCGTCAATTGATGTCGGGAGGTACTACCGCAGGGGCGTCGGCTGCCACATTGTTTCAGCACAATGTCATCCCCGTTCTCGAATCCCTCAGCGTCGTTCGTTCGGCTCCTCCGCGTCCCTTGGTTATCAAGGGATTTCTGAAGGATACCCTCCTAGTCTCGTTATTTTAATCATCCCCCATTTTATGCCTGCAACATCCCCGATATCGGTATGCCCTTTCGCGGTATTCTTTTCCGATTGCAAATAACACTTGACGCGGCTCTTGGTTTTCACGATAATCTCTATTTCGACAATGTGTCTTTCGATAAATTGTCAATCACATCGATTTGTCAGATTTCAGGGAAGAGGTGAATCTCTCAAGGATAAGGGACACGCCGCGCCGGGGATGTGTAGGGGATAAACACGCTTCTCCGCGCGCGTCTTTCCATTTGTGTTCCTCGCCGGAACGTCTCATTACACTCGCGAAAACGGATGGATCTCGTTACGATTATGAGAAGGGAGAAGATCGTCCCCGTCGACGCGCCGACGAGTGCACGACGAGCAGCGACGTAACCGACGTTATTTTTTTCCGTCCTCGAAAGCCAGCCGTTCGGAGGGAAAAAGAGAGCGGGAGGAAGAAGAGGAGGAGGAGGAGGTGGGGAGAATAATTTAAAAGCTGAATTGAATTTTTCGTCCTCGGAGTCCTTCGTTCGGGCATTGGGAGGCGGACAATGGCTCAATGGCGATGTATCAAGGAAAGTCGACTCGCGGGAGAGGCCAGCATTGTATCGGTCTTCCATCCACCCTCTCCTCACTCCCCATCCTCCTCTTCTCACCCCCCACGAGAACGCGGACGCGAGCGCAGTTCTATATATCGTTGCGAAAAAATATACTCGAGGAAGAGAGAGAAAAAACGTAGTTTTAGTTTTTGTTGCAGTCGCGTCAGCATCCGGAGACGTTACTAGACGCGACTATATGTTTCATTGCGACTTTTACACACGTCGCTAATTATAGATGGTATCGCTTTGGGATACGCACATCTTTATGGATTTTTTTATAACGCGAGTAATTTCGAGTATTGTATCAAATTTAACGCGATTTTACATTCATCATAATATGATTAATTATTTAAATGATTTTTTTAAGGACATAATTATTCTCAAATACTTATCTCTGTTCTTCTCAGTTCGTCAATTGATGGCTTGTGTTAAAAAAAATAAAAAATAAATCTATCTTCGATTCGCTCCAATATCAGGGCAATACGCATCTTTACTACAGCCCTGGTAGTACATGTATCTTGAGTTTCTCCACAGTGCAGACACTCTTGCTAGTATAGGTAACAGAGTATACCATATTTCGAACGCGCGTACAGTCGCACCACCACTCGGTCTCCTGTGTATACACACGTGGAAGGAAAAGCAGTTGGTGTTTGTCAGGATCGACGTGGGAGGACATTACCATATCGCTAGGTCGCCCATTGTTGGGATCCGGCGTAGGATTTGCATTGGATTCGCATTCGGCCACGAAAGTGGATCGCCGCACTTTGTTCTACGAAGATGGATGGCCGAGGCTTTCTCTCTTTCCCGCGTCCGGTGAGCGGAAGGGCTTGAAGGCTTCGTCTTTCGCGAAAGAAGGTCGTCGGGGGTCGCCGCCCCGGTGGGAAGAGGCAGCGCGATTTAACCCGAGACATTTCGTCCGATTATTTCGATCGGAGATAGATAATGTCGATATCGTTTTCTGTAACTTTATCGGCAACTCTCTCAAATTTTCTGCTTACATATTGCGTACATGTAGAAGTTAGATGTTAACTGATATAGTTTTACGAGTAGTGTTTAACTGTAGTTTCTTTATAATTTTAAATAAACTGTCATTTGATATTTATCCTATTACACAGATATATATATATATATATCTCGAATTTAATTAACGAAACTGCGCGTCCTAATTTAAAAAAATCGCACACTCCCGCGGGACAATGCGAGAGAAAAATTACAGAAGCGTGACGTTCCGTCCGATTTAAAACCAGTCGTCTCTTACCCTTTCCGGAATCTTTTTTATCCGCGTTTGTACTCTATCCCTCTTCCCGCCTCGTCGGTCTTTTTCTCACCGTTCCTCACGGTGACTCTCTCTCCCTCGATCTCTCTTTCTCGCCGACATCGCATCGTTCTCTCGCGCGCTGGCGCGAGGAGGCGAGAGATCCGGCCACCGAAAGGTACAAAGGGTGGAGACAAAGGGAAGCGCCGCCCTCGAGATACTAGAACAATGGTGACCGAACAATGGGCAGCTGCTGGAAATTCAACTGACGATGAAAAGCGCTCTCTTCGAACGAACTACTTTCCAACGTGCGGGCGTTTCATCGAATTCTCCGCTTCTCTGTTTCTCTCGTTAAACTAATTACCTTGAAATTAAGAAACGTCTCCAGAGGATGTAACTAATGAAAGGTATTCCTTGAATGAAGATGAGGCAGATAGTTATCGCTTTCGTGTTGTTTCGATGTCAAGGAGTACATCACGTAAATCCTGTTGTTAAAACTTGATATATCAAGGAAATCTACAGTGCAAATGCCAAGTTCGCGTAAAATCGTTTGAAAAAAGATTTAATGTGATGTGACCGTAGTTTCTTTTACCTTTAGTAGTTGAAGGAAGTGCAAATGCCAAGCGTGTAAATTCGTTTGAAAAAAGATTTAATGTGATGTGACTGTAGTTTCTTTTACCTTTAGAGTAGTTTAAGGAAGTAAAAAAGATAAATCCGCAAGACTTTTCAGAAATAAGTTAAACGACGGTGATCAATAGATTTGACGACTCATATTTAAAGAAGTGACAACTACTTTACCTAATCGTCCTTCTTTTTGAAAGTTAAACATTAGGTTGAAGTACGAACTACATGAAATAATATGTGATTTTTTAAAGTCAGAAATCTAAAAGAGAACAACGACATGTAAAAGATTCAATTATTCAACACCAACTCTGGTGAACTTACAAAAGAAAATCTTTAACAAGTTTATCTACAAGGACGCATGTAAAACCAAACAACCGAAACGAGAAGAAAAGAAAGAAAAGACTTCTGACAGCTCTTGGACTCGCATAAGTTCAGGAAGAAATTTGATGCCGTTTGACGGAAGATGAGCAACAATGAGGCCGAAAACGAGGATGAGGACGAAGACGAGGATGAGGACAAGCCGAAGGGCGAAACGCCCATGACGTCGTCAGCGACAATGGCCGATGTTCGTCGTACGGGCGCGCTTGTACAAATGCAAAAGCGGGCCGAACACGTGAAATCGATTTCGAGCAAATAATCGGATACTTGGTTCAGGGACGGACGACGGAGACGGTGTCGCCGTTGCAGAGAGGAAGAACGGGCGACAAGGGCGGGGGACCGGGAGAGAGGAAGGAGAGAAAAGGGTGATGCGGGGGGAGGGAAGGGGGAAAGAGGGAGGGGAGGAGCGTAGTCGCATAATTCAGAATCGACAAAGCGGCAGATTATGGAAATAGAGTCCCTGAGTCGGAGGCTTCTCTCTCTTTCTCCCTCGGTCCTCCTTCCCTCCCTCTCTCTTTCCTCCCTTTCTCCTTCTCTCTCTCTCAGCGTTAACGCGGCGTTACCATGGCGACCATTGTGGCACTCTCTCTTCCACCTCCACCGTCATTCTACCTTTTCCTCCACCTCCTCCACCTCTTCCTCCTGTGTCGCACTCGCTCCCTTTCCACGTCGCTCTGGGTTCCACCACCACCCCTCCGCGTGTAGGCGAACAGCTTCGACATCGCCTCCTGTGCGACTCGCAACCCCCTTGCCTTCCTCCACTTCTACCACTCTCCTCGTGTTATCCGTTGCTCGCGTCTCCACAGCCACTACCTACTACCATGCTATATTCCTCCTGCCCCACTCGACAGCAACCCCCGGTGCGTACCTCATCTATCTAACGACTTGTTGTTAATGTTGTATCAACTCAACCCTGCAAACAGGCTCCGCGTCTGTAACTCGCCGGGATGGTTGCTGGGCTTTTTGCGAATACGTGTATGTGAACGCACGTATGTACGCACGTCCGAATGACGTTGTGTGTTCGGGCGTCGGAGCGAATATATATATATATATATATATATATACGTATATATACATACACCTGCCTGTCGCGAGCGCGATTTGGGTTGGTTGCGAGGGGGTGAGAAGAGGAACGCCGCGGAACACGCGTGCACGCGCGCGTGACGTGTCCTTTGCAATCGTGGATTTTGTGTTACGTGTTAGGGAGATTATATTGTATTACATGTAGTACCGAGCCATTGCCATAAAATTGCCAATACTTCAATGATTTCATTAAATCACGCTTGCTTTTGTTTTTGTTATTCAGAAGCCGTTGTTTGCCGTATCAATTTTTTTGTTCACTTTTTAATTTGCATTTTGTCAATTTGTATCTTATCAAAAATTGTATTAATTATTTTTTTATCTACACTATTGTATGCAAAAATTATAATTCGTTATGTACATATAAGAACGGAGTGCCGTCTCGAAAACGT
This sequence comes from Pseudomyrmex cubaensis, assembly GCA_014825685.1. NCBI lineage: Eukaryota > Metazoa > Arthropoda > Insecta > Hymenoptera > Formicidae > Pseudomyrmex > Pseudomyrmex cubaensis. The sequence continues at coordinate 10,563 of QVOA01008138.1, read as the reverse complement.
ATAGCTACGTGCCAAGTATTATGACTGGGAAGTCGTAAATATTAGGCGTGTCATATCGATTAAATCGCTTGAAGTACGACGATCCGTCACGTGGCGCGGCTCTCGACGATAAAAGACCGAATCTGCATGATTCTGCGATCCACAGGATTAGTTCCAGAAAATCAGCGTCGAAAAAAAGGTCACGGTACGTCAGCGTAATTAATGATCCGGTCGCTTGTTTCAGCTTGCTCGGGACGCGAGGGAGGATGGCTCTTCAGAGCTTCTTGCGCTCGCGTTTGTGCGTTCCGCGGAAAAACATCGTTTACCAGCGTGAATCGGCGACAGACACGTGCGCCTCGTTTGCGACGACGTACGCGTTATGATCCATTCGGTCTCGCGTTTAGGCCAGCTTTTAACGCGTACGCAGTAATTCGAAGGAAGATAAAGAATCAGTAATAAATTTCGACGGTGGTAAGAGCCGTGTTTCGCTCGATGTTTTGCGGATAAATATATTTTAAATATATATTTATATTTTTAAGAGTGTAAATTCTTACACATTATTTTGAATTTAATTTCTCAATTCTTAAAATCATATAGGATGCTTGATTTGCATCACATATATGAGAATTTGTCTTTTTCAATTTAAAAATTATATTGCAAAAAACAACCTCGGCCAGGAGTCGAATCTGGAATCTTCCCGTGCCAAAAAAAAAAAAAATCATTTTGTCATTCAATGTTTGAAACTCACGCAACAAGAAACAAAATTCTAAGAAATCTAAAATAAAGCACACTGTAATTTACACTTTTGGACTCCGCTTACGTTTAGTCATTTCAAAATTAACAATCCCGGAAGGTTTCGTTATTGACGATAACTTTTTGTGTTGTTGTTGTCAATAACAATTTGTTCTCTTCAACCTACTTTTTCGAGAAAACAAAAGTGTGTTTCGCGAGTGAGCAGTGAGAGCGCCTCGCGATTCGTTTCGCGGGTGGTCTTGCACGAACACACAACGCAAGCGACGACGGACAACGCTCGCGTATATACGTACATTCTGCGGTTCTCTTGCGAGCAACAAGCCTTTGCGAGGCGCGCAACCGAGCGCGCCTCGTTGTTCGGCAACGCGACAATGAGACACAGTTAGCGCACAACGCCCCGATGCAGGATGCGATGCGGCGACGAGCGCGGTTGTGCGCCTACATTATATAATGACATGGAATGGATTAATCCTGCCGGGCGCGACGCGGCGCGGCGCGGCGACTCATCCGGGATAATAGATACGTTCTTGCTTTGTTTCGCGCGCTCATAATGGTCTTCGCAAGAAAACGCGGAACACCGCGAGCATTATACACCCGGGGTCCGCCGAGACCAGAACCGGGAAGAGAATAAAGTCGGCCGTAGCCTCGAATGGGCTCGCTCCTCTGAGCCTCTCTCTCCTCGCGCTCGCTTCCTTTTCTCTTTTCCTATTCCCCCTCCCGCCCTTCCTCTTTCTTTCACTTCGTTTCTCGCGAGACACCGACAGGCTTTTCAGACTTTTCCCTCACCGGATGCAGAAGCGCGCGCGATCGGAGACAGAGGTTCCTGAAGATCCGAGGGCATTCCGTTTAGTTGCCGGCTGTGAAAGGTCGCGCGCGCTTTTCAAGGAAGCTCCGGGGGCGTCTCGCGTGTATTATTGCGTCACGAGCACTCGCTATATATTGTATATTTCTTAGTTACGCGAAAGAAAGGGCATTTTATTAAAAATGCCATTCGCGCGCCCTTTTCCCAAATGCCAAGTTTAATGGTCATTTATTCAACGAATAACAGTAATTAATCTAACTTTGATTTATTGACTCAAAGTAAGATTCGATAAGAGATAAAATCTATCTCGGAAAAAGATCAAAATATAGAGAAACATCGAAGAGACTACATGTTCTATTTCAGCGCGACCTTGACAAATACGGCAATAATTAACAATAATCTCCCACCTGCTTGAGGCTTCCTACGCGAGATAAATTGCGAAGGGTCCGCGCCGTGTCCAAGATGCATAGAACCGAGAGAGGTGGTATACCACAGCAAAGGGTCCGTTCTCTTTGGACTCTTTCTCTCTCATTCTCTTTTCTTCCCGGATTCAACGGCTCAAAGGGAGGGTCCTTCTTAACGACCGTATCAATTCGCATTTTCTCCCATTCACACGCGTCCTAATCCCCAGCGCGGCGGTGTGTGCACGTGTGTTGTGTGTATCGGCAGTTTCGCCAAGACTTTTATGCTTATCGTCGTACCTAATGTCATAAATCGTTGCTACGCGACATATAGCACCGCCGGGGAAACGCCCGCGAGCGATCGGGCGAGCGATTTACGTTGCAAGATGCGTGCACACACTATGTCCCTTATGCGCGTCGCGTGTGTCTCTCCTGTTTCTCTTAAGCAAAAGTGGTTTCATTCGAAAACGCGATATATTTTACACACAAGATATCCGATACAAATCCTTGAGATAAAAACTTTTAAAAATATATTAGATATCGATATTCTTAGATCGACTTTGTTTTTCTATTTTTCAGAGCAAGTGCGTTTTTCGATTTTGAGTTTCTTTAAAAGAAAATACACAAAATTTTGTATAATTTTTTTTACATAATCGATTCCGATCTCACGGTCGAATTGGTTTTACTATGTTTTTTTTTTTTTTGCAATATAATTCCGAGGCTCGTGGAATTCCTATGTGTCGTCGGAGTGAATGGTAACCGGTTGTGTGCCAAGTCACGGATGGCAGGTCTCGAGAGATGCTCGCGGTTAACTCGCGGAAATGATCCGGAAGATCGAAACGTGCACTCTCGGCGAGAGCTCGTTTGCGATCGGGAGCGCTCTCCCGGTCGTTATACTAAAGAAGCACCGAAGTTTCCGCTCGCGACGAGCGCACTCGAGAAACGGAGAGTGGAGAATCGAGACGTCGCGCCGTCATTGAGAATATAGCGGGGCAAATGGAACGTTTTGTTGCAAAAATCCCGTCGTAAGACCGAACAAAAAAAAATATACATCGCTCGCTTCTTACTTCCCGTAACTTTTATGAGATCAGTTTAAGTACGTGTTTACTGTAGAACGATAGCCGTTATTGGCCACTCGTATGGCAATAATGAAATAAGATCTTGGCCGGGAAATAAACCTCGAGTTTCGGAAGAAATATTCAGTAGACGTTATCACGTTTAAATTGATTATTGAATAAGTAGTTAAAGAAAAACGTGCAAATTTGCTTGTTTACTTTAATTATATCGAGGAAATTAAATTGAATTTGAAAGAAACTTCTCTTCGGGAAGTGAACTATTTTGCATAATACGATAATACAAACGCTATTTTCCAGATTTGTAAATGAAATAAAGTGCAAGTTGAGAGACGTGCAAGGGAAATGATTGATAATTGCGATCTCCCTGGTTGCTTTTGCCGCTCGACGAGGGGATTAGGCTGTGCGCACACGTGCCAGTTTTCGACGGGCACGTTTAAACGCGGAAAATATGTAAATCCGCCATTTATAAAGTCATACATCAAGCTCAACGCTTGCTCCTCCTCGTGGAAAAGGAAGGAAGAAAGGAAGGATGATAATGCGACCTGCCTCATCTACATTGACGCACCTGCACGGCGTTTAGTCTCTCAAACGTTTATTTAGTTTGGACTTGCAGATCAGGTGCCGCGTTATAATTTCAAGCATTGTAACTTATCTCATGTTTTTATGCGAAACCCATATACATATGCGGTAATAGTTACTCTCCTTGCTTGCGATAAATAGCGGAGAAGATAAATAATATTTTTTTTTCTTTTTCAAGATGTCGTGTAATGTCGAGCGACATGTAAACCGCAATAAATGCGACAGTCGTTTTATACGCGCGTTTATATATGCGCGGACTGTATCGCTACTCAAATTTGAATTAATATTTATTTATACGAACTTGCTGACTGCGAGTATTAAAAAAAAAAAAAAAAAAAAAAAAAAAAAAGAGCGAGAGAAAAAAGAGAAGCGACTCCGATATTTCGAGCAATTCAGCACCGTTGTATTACTCGAACGGGCACTTGCACGCGTATTGCGTTACACGCCTACGCCTACGTTACAAGCGAGACACGTCGCGGATTTCCGTGCGGGCGAGCTCGCATGCGAGTACAAAACACCTTGCATAGGGTCGCAAAAAGGGATGAGCGGCGGGCTGCGGGGGCGGAGGAGGGGTTGTACGAGGAGGGAAAAGGGGAAAGGGAGACAGACTGGCTTCGAATCTGCATGCCAAAACCATTTCTCTTGATCGGCGGCGGCGGCAGCGGCGGCGGCCTCTCCGCCTTTAGTTAGGCGCATTCAGGCGAGTATCGCGCGCAGGGACGCAGCTTATCGTGCACCCGCTCCAGAATAATTCGATTAAGCGTGAATTTTCCGGGCGACCGGCCGGCCGCAAATAGGTCCGACGAGAAAATAAAAGTCTCTCTCTCTCTCTCTCGCTCTTTGCATCGCGCGTTTGGCGAATCGCGATGCGAAGAAATGACAAAGCGACGTATCTATCAGCGAATAGGAGGGTTTGGAATCAAAAATTATATTTCGCACAGAATGCTGCAATCATTAAAGATTGTTGGCGTGAATACAAAACTGTATTAAAAATAAGTTTCAATAAAATAAAGTGGTTTAATGAAAATAGAACGCATTTGAAATGAATGTCGACAACTGACACGCAGAAGTTTCCCACTATAGCTTCTTCAAAAAATAATAAAGCATTTATACATCAGAATATTAAATATAATAAATGTACATAAAGAGATGAGAGACGGAGTAAAAGTATATTGATAACATTCAGAAAAGATAATATTGTTCATTTCGGATTAGCTGAAGCCCTATTCGTTCCGCTGAATGGTCTGTGACTACGCGGATAAAAAGGAGGGAAATATTCGTGGTGGATTCTTTGGGAGAACTTTTGCGACCTGAAGGCGACACCTTAGATTGCGGAAAAAAAGCCCGCGCTCTCTCGTGGCATTGAGCAGCCCGTAAGCAACTGCTGCGTTCCCGGCTCCGCCTTATCGCTGCCTGGCTTTCAATTTATTACCACTTGGCGAATAATTACCGACAAGAGGCGAGCCAAGGGCTCCTCTCCCCTTCAAATAACGGCAAGCGTGCGCGCGCCTTATTGAGTGCAGGGTATGGGTATTCAGTAACGACGACCGAATCGTCGCATAGCGCAGGAGAAAGCAGAGTGAGTAAGTGAGAGAGAGAGAGAGAGAGAAGAGAGGGGAAGAGAAGTAGTTCAGGTGCGTTAATAAAAAAGCACCGAAGATACACCGAATAGCAGAAACCGTCATCTCTGTTTTACGGTTTTTTTCGAAGATGAGACTCCATTGAGAATAAAAATTAATGATATGAGAATCCACCCTCACAAGTAAGATATCTCAATTAAAAAAAAAAAAAAAAAAAAAGAAAAAAAATTGACGAGGTTTCTTTTTCTTAGTTTTAGATCACATTGTAAATTATTTGCTTTACAGCAATATTGTGAAATTAAATCTATTTAATTACTCGATTAAAAAATTCAACAATTTGTGTTTATAAAAATGTTTTCTCGTTTTAATCTTTATTGTAATATATATTCACGGAATGTCAGCTGATCGATGATTTTAGTTTAACGAACTTATACACCTCAGTTATGACCGCGAGAGTCACGGTATGTAGCGTCATGTAGAGAAGTGAGCCTTTAAAAGCAGCGAGAAATTAATTCTTCTTTCTTGGTCAGAGGGTGGCGCACACTTGCTTTTTCAAAGGCGGTTTTTCGCCGACTCGGGAATCTGTGAATTTTCTTTAAAGCACGCGAAAAGTCGAGCAACCTTCGTTCGACGCGGGAAAAAGCCAGGGAAAGAAAAGGAATGGGAGGGTTAGAAGGGGGTGGAAGGGGGAATTGCGCGTAGTCGAGGAAAACGGAGAGAAGGAATTCTCGGCGTCCCGGAAAAATGCGCATTGTGTGCACGCACGAGGGCAACTACCCCGTCCCTTCTCTCTTTTCCCCTTGCCGTTCCTTGTCCTATCCCTATTTTTTCCGTTTCGAAAGGAGGAAAAAGAGGAGGAGAAAAAAAGAGAGAAGGAGAGAGAGAGAGAGAAGGGAGGGGAGTATAAAATTCGGAATTTTCGCGGACGTTTCGCTGTGAAAGGATCGCGGAGTCGGTTGCTCGCTCGCGTTTTTCCGATGAAAGGATTTTTCAGCGGAATCTTACATAATAGACTGAGATTCTCGTATTTGTAAATAACACATCCACGTTAAATAAATTGCTGAGTGAATTTAGATCTCTCTGACGGGACACGCGCGCGAAAAATTTTCTGACGAACAATTTAAATTTTTATTGTTTTTTTGTGTGTGTTTCTAATTTGTGAAACATATATACGATAAATTATCATATAAATTAATCTTTCGTTGTTTACATACAATTATTTGATAAATTTTATATACATATATAAAGCTTGTCTTTTATTGCATTATCCGATATTGATTAATAAAGTCATCTTTACAAAAATCAATATTTGTTTAAAAGGGAGAACACTGAAGTAGAGATAGTTACGTGTGTACTAGTATTAATAAGCAACAATGTGGACAATAGGGGAGAATCGCGATAAATAAATTCCCGTTGAATGCAGCACGCATTTGCGAATACAATGTGTGTGAGCTTAACCCGATCATCGCCCGTCGCAAAACGCGTAAAGCAGCTCGAAGTACGCGCTGGATGCGTTACGCGCTTACAATGGGAATGCATGTGTAAACGCCGACAAATAAATTTCCGACGAGCGCAAATCCACGCGAATTTAACGCGACGCGTCACTGTCGCATAATGTTGCGACACGGAGCGCGATACGGTTGCGCCTCGACACGTGTATATCAGTTTGTTGTCCACGCGCGCACATCTATACGCCCACGTGTATAAATGCGTGTGAATGTGTATACACACGCGTGGATTTACATCGTGTCGCGCTCACGCGTGCACGCATCCATATACACATACACAATACTGACAATCGCACGTGCGTGCCGGCAATTTACAAGCTATAGGCACGCTGTAATCGCTCGTATAAACAATTTAATTACGTATATGCGTCCGAGATAACACGGTCTCTCAATAAACGGCATTACAACATGGCGACGAGGGAGAAGGCTGACCGGTCGCCGTCCTATAATTGCATATGCGCGAACAATGCAATTGGATACTTTCCGTATGTGAGTATGTAAACATGCTAGAATATTTAAACAGTGCATATCTTCGAATGCGCGTATACGCGGTCAAAAATTTGGTGCGGGATTTTTTTTCCACACTCAATGAATCATATATATGATACTTTTGATAGGAGCGCAACTTGTGCCCTCCCTGCCTACACACTTACAACACGAAGAAAATGTACATAGGATCGATAAATAAGAATTTATTTTTAAAACTTTTTTTGTTAATAACTTTTTTTTAATAAACAACGAGCGACGGCTAAAACCTTTTGCATATCACTCAGAACAATGTCCTTGACAACATATGTGAAGCTCAAGTTGATCTGAGGATGACCCATTATTATTAGTATTTACCTTTTTGTTAATAACTTTTTAATAAACAGCGAGCAACTGCTAAAACCTTTTGCACGTCACTCTGTCCTTAACAACATATGTGAAGCTCAAGTTGATCGAAGAGTGATCTGTTATTGTCAATATTTATCTCAAATTAATCTTGATGTAGGTACAACATTTTTATAATATGTAAAATGTATTTCTATCTTATTATTGTGAAAGACATTCGATAATTAAGTTTCCTTCAAGGCTTGTCCATTAGATCGCAAAGTAGTTTTGTCTGATTAGAGAGAGGAGCTGCACGAATATGAGAGGATTAGACGTGATAGAGAAACACACGTGGGCGGGTTTCTTTCGAAGTATCTCTAATCCGTGTTTTTATCGGACGATTCGCTCGCCACCAGCGACACCCTGCACAATGTGCGTTTCTCAGTTCTCCATTTTCATGGCACCGTAGGCCGCAGCCGGAATCCCATAAATCGCCCAAAAATTCCCACCGGAGAGAGCATCCGCGTCCGTGGACGTAAATTACCGGCTTATTTCCGCGCGGGGTTCCCTGCGCGCGGCATCATTCGGATAAATAAAAATATTTATACCGAGGCCGCGTGCACTCGGACACTAAATTAAACTCCAGTGTCCAGCTGCCCCCAAACCCATCCCCTTTACTCTTTCCCTTTCCTCCTCTGGAGGCGGCGAGCGAGGTGATTATAACACATCCCTGAATACGAATTCGAATTAACCCTTTATTTGTTGGTGTATTTAAAAGTCAAGTGTATGACGTATGTATATAGAATAAATTGATGAATTTAATTTATTTTCGTAGAAGTTATATTTTATATAAGATGAGAGAGAAAAGATAATCACATATACATGAAGAATCGATGCTTTTTTTTCGTGTGTATTATCACGAAGAAATGAAAAACTATAAATCATATTATTTTGAGAGAACATACAAACACGTTTCTCGTGAGCCAAAAGCTAGCTTCTTACATTGAGAGAAGTTTCTCTTTGAACTTGTCGCAAAGTTTACAGTCGTTCTTCGAGGGATTTTCACTTTATTCACGTCGCACGAATCATCGAATTAACGTCCTCTATCAATGATGTCAGCTGACAGTTATATGACGCAATATGAACTTTCGGCTTCCCATGTGTGTATACGTGAATGAATTCTCCGCGTACGTTGAGTAGAAAAGAGGAGAAAGAAGCGGAACTGTAATTCGTTTTCTCTCTCTTTCTCTCATTCTTCAAGGACAACAATTACCAGTTAATTCGCCTGTGCGATTCTAAACGAAAGGATTGTGACGGTGAAAGACGAGGACTACTTCCAGGTAGGGTTTGAATTCGATGCTTGGGTGCAAGAAAAAAGAGAGAGAGAGCACAGAGAAGACAGAGAAAGAGAAATAAAAGAGCGTGTATACGTTCTATTCTTAAATTCGCCTGCGACAGCCGTAAAATGAAGGAAAAGACGCATTGTGTGCGACATATATAGATTAGTACGGATAAGAAAGTAGCGCCATAGTGTGCGCAGTAAAAGATTACTTTCTTCTTATATAACGCGGCTCGATATCGATGCTCCTAGTGTGTAAGAAAATATTTTCCAATAAAGAAAATGATCTTGCAATTCTTTTTCTTCACCGTAAAGTTATTTTAAATTAATTTTACGTTTCCTCAAAAAACACAAATCATCCGCATTGATTTTTACATCGTGGGAAGTTACTGTAAATAGTTTCGTGTGTCGTCGGCAAAAAAGAAACAATAACATTACCAGCAGAGATCTTTCGAAGTTTGTATTCGAGTGATCAATACCGTTCATAATATTCCTATTCATTTCAATACGGATCGATAATACATCGGTACAGTTTGTTCAACTCGCGGAAAGATGGTTTCATTTTTCTCGTTCTGCAAGACCCCGGTATTTCCTTTGTCGGATTAAGGAAAGGGTGAAAGGGGTTAGAAAGGGCATCTTCACAAGCAAAAAAGAGCATTATTTCTTCCGCGAACAACCCCATCTAAAGCCTTGTCCCTGTCAAGTCTTAAACAATCGAATGATCGATAAACCGACACTTCCGGCGGGGAATACGACGGCAGGTATGTGAACGTTAAACGACGACAATCTGATATATTATAGAAAAATGTTATAGAAAAAACTTGACAAAATTTTATTGACAAACTGCAATGTTAAACTTGTGTTCAAATACATTATGTACCGGTTCTCGATCGTTCAACAATTCGTGAGAGTCCATTTCGTAATGTCATTATGACAAGAATGATTAAAACTTATTGACATCCCATTCACATCCGGCAACCAATTAATCTTTTCGATATCGTACCGCATCGGCAAAAAATAAGTGAAATACATTGCTGCGTATTTTTCATTCTCCAGCATCTTCTTGCAGTTCTCTTTGAGACGGCTGTTTTATTTGCGAAGCAAGATCGCAGGGAGTGGTCTCGCTTCTATTATCGATACGGCGTTTTACGGTTCGATTACGAAGCGCTAGGGCCGAGTCACTGTTTGATTGTTTAAAAAACAGAGACGAGAAAGAAACCGCGGAGGATGCGGGTGGATTGCCTGCTGTGCTCATTAATCAGGAAAGCCCCTTTGCATTCACCATAGAGATATCGATTGCCTCCATCTACAAAGTCCCGTTTAGTTCGCCTAGATACAAGCTTGCTCTACTCTATCGCCGATTTACATTGGACATCATCGTTATTTCGCAAGTTCTTGATACTCGGGCAGATATTTGAAATCTCTGAGTGAAAATTCATTTCGGTTTTTATAGAATTGACAAAAATCAAGTTTCTTGAGAGCAAAACTGATACGTTATTTATTCTTTTCGGGAAAAAAACAGAAAAAAAATTGTGTTAAATTATAATCTAATGCAAACAAAATGTTCTTTTCCTGTTTTTAATATTACATAATATTATATTAAAATATTATATAATATAACATAATTATGTTATAATTATATTATATTATATAATATTATAAAATACAGAAAAGTGGTAATTAAACAAACGAAACATGTATATATATTGGCAAGCACCAAACACGCGCACAGCACA
>QVOA01008137.1:0-31492 GCA_014825685.1 Pseudomyrmex cubaensis | reverse complement strand
AAGTGAGCCGATGAAAGGAAGTCCGGGAGTTTGAGGAAAGCGTTTGAGTTTCTGTCTAATAATGTACTGATCATATATTGCCGATATAATTATAGAGATCATACCTACACACAGTGCACTTATCATCAGAAAGATAAAAGACATTTTTGTAGAGCCTATGAACAATTGGATACAGTTTAAGTTACTAGTTAAATATCGAAATTGCTACATGACGAAAAAAACGGATTGTAATGAAACACTCACCAACCGACTTGCCAAAATACCAATTACACACAATATTTACAAATTGAGAAGACGCTCCACTTATTATCTACCATGCAGACAAGTTTACTGTTCAACAGATGAAAAAAAAGAGTTTTACTTTTCTAAACTTTTACTTTATATTTGCTATTGCCGTGTAATTTTTGTAAATGTATAAGACACACCTTTCATTTGTCTGTTACTGCAAGCTCGTTGTTTGAGTTATTATTCGGTGTAGTCGGATTTTTATACCATTCGAAAGACAAAAAAATTAATTCTATATTAATTGACGCTTTTACAATACTTGAGTTACAATACCAATTATGGCGACACATGCAAATGTGTAATAAATATTTGTCCTTGTGTAATACGCAATATTAAAATGCCAGAGAACTATATAAGGCGTTTTAAACCTACATTTCCAATTATTATTGTAAAATAGATAGTGATAATATCAAAAGAAAGGACTGCTATGCATATCTCTTGCTTTTTAAAAGTTTGTTTAAAATAAATGTGTTCTTAGCAACAATAGTAAAATTTCTTAAAGAAAAAAGTAACGCGCAGATGCGCGCAGTAAAACCAGAAAAAAAAAAAACACAATATGTCAAATATAGAATTAAAAAATATTTTCCGGTAAATATTCTCTTCTTCTCGTATGTAAATTCACTGGTATTGTGGAAAAGGCAGAAAACGTGAAAATTTCTTTATTAAATACATTTTTAATTATAATTAAACTGCAAATATGAAATTTGCCACAATGGAAGACAAAATTTGAAAATCTTCAGCGATATCGTATCGAAAATACGCCACATATGCCGCTAAAAATTTTGCTTATCTGTGAACTTTAGGTATCAAAGTTTCGACTTGTTATTTGCGCTGTTTATGAATAATTTTCAAATGCAGATCATATACATGCAAATACGAATTTTATCGTTTAGGATAAATTTCTAATTTTCATATGACATAGAACCAAGATATATGAAAAATGCAAAACACAACGTTGCGCATATCATTTGCTTTTCAAAATTTTACGATAAAGTAACGATAAATTATGGTCGGAGAGCACGTAGCGTTAAAGCGTTGCTTATCTATCTCAGAATTTAGCGAAAAAATTATGAGAGCGACATATAAATATTTGAATGTACATGTATAAAATTGCTCAGAAAATTAGCAATTTAAATACTTAAAAATTAATAATAATATGAAGTGTCCGAAGTTATATTTTTCCTAAAATAGAACTCAAATTATGAATTATATCTTCTTTCTTTTTTTTTCAATATACTATATCGCATACATAAGCTATTAAATAATTCTATGTAATGTATTCCTTCAAAGCTTTTTAAACTCTTCTCTGATTGGATATATTATATCCAATAGTCCATGGACTTAAGAGCTCAGCGTTGTCCGCGATTGTATGTAATGCGATTGGTCAAATCCTTGGAGATTGTGATCTCGGCTTAAGATCATTGTATATTTAGCTTTATGTGCATCGTGTGTGTATATATACATCTATGTCATTTAAGTGAAAAAATATATCCGAGCTATAAAGCTCACACTGAAATTAAAATTGTTTTAAACAAGTTTGACTTTATATACACGTAATACATTATATACACCATATATTAGAATTGATAAGCGAAACTGAAGGCTTATATAAAAACAAGGTTATAAAAGTCGATAATGAGATGTGTAAAAATTCAAAGTAACAAAACCGCACATTTGATTGTGAGAAATGGTAGGTGTGATTATCTGTAATTTTATAATGAATAAATTTTATTACAATATAGTCCTCATTATGTCCTAGTAATACGTATATAATTACCCCACATAGGTGTTGAAAAAGTAACAATGACTACAAGTGATAAGGTTAATGGAAGGAACAAGTCTCCTCAAAGATGTGAAGATACTTCAGTTTCTGGTCATAATACACCAGTTAGAAAAAAGCACAATACAAATAATATACAAGAGTCTCCAGATCTTGATTATTTTCAAAGTCCAATTTTATTTCCATGTACACAAGAGAGCGCTACAGAAGTTGCATGGGATTGGCAAAGTTCTTTAAATAAAACTCCTGAAAGCAGAAGTAAAAAAAGAAACATCCAATATGAGACACCAAAGGGAACTAAACTGTTACAAAAGAAAAGAAATTCAAACTCACCCTTATTATATAAACCACTCAAAAAAAAGACCATCAAGATGGAAAATATAGAGAATATTGGACAATTTTCAGCAGAATTACAAGCGTTAAATGAACAAATGAGACACATAAAACAAAGTAATAAGATTCTGTCCAATGTTGATATAAAAGAAGAAGAAGAAGAAGGAGAAGGAGACAGAAGACATGGAGATGAAGAAAATATAGTATTAGCCTCGAGAAACACAAACGAGGAGGTGGAAGATCAGCAGAATTGCATTGGTGAAACAAATGATTGTAACAATAGTAAAAATGATGGAAGTTATGACGACTTATTTGATGATTCAGTAGATGAATGTATGATTAGATGTACTCAAGAGATGGAAGAAAAATTCAAGTTGATTGCGGACAAAGAAAATTCCATAAGCTCACAAGTAACTACTAAAAAAGAGCCATATCATAGTAGCAATGTAGATAAACCTTGCACAAATTTTACTTGTAATGAAAATTCTAAAGTGTCACCCAAACATATTTCCTACAAGGGCACAAATAATGGTACTGCATTAAAACCAGGCTTCTCATTGAGAAGAGGAAACTTGGAAAGAAATACTGCTGTGCAGAAGGACAAAAATTTGTATAAAATGTGTCTAAACAACAATGACACTACGACACACTCCCACATTAAAACAATTTGCGATAACATTACCTCGGTGAAAAGCAATACTACAGAATTATTTGGAGATGACTCTTTTGATGACTGTTTAGCAACCTGTGTTGAAGATGAGAAGTTATTGTCTTCATCGACAGCATGTGATAAGTTTTTAACTTGTCAGAACAACAGTGCTGAAAGTGACATTAGTTGTAAATATTTAGCTCAAATGCCGTTAAAATCGGAAGCCACATCCGCTAATTCCCTTAAGACTGCAATAAAAACGGAAACACCTGGTTCCTCTTCCTTTCAACATAGAAAGTTTTTTAAAACAAAAAGCTTGTCGGATCACTTACATTCGACTAAAAGTTCTACAATAACACACTCAAGTATTACAAGTGCCTCTGTAAGTAAAACTACAATTGTTATAAATGAATACAAAAGCAAGAATAGCGCAGTTCCATTAGGCGCGGACCACATCCAAAGTTACAACATTAACAAATGCCCAATAAAAGAAAGTGATCGTTTTATTAGGCATCATTCGACTGGCAATATGAAAAGCGATGTAGAAAAAGAAGTGACAAACAGAAGTTCGCAACCAGCTGGATGTACCGCAGAAGAAATTGAGAAGAAAAGATTGCAAGCCATTATGAAACTTGAAGCGAAAAGAAAATTGTATTTTATGAAGTTTAAAAGTAACATTAATAGATGAAAAACACAAATGCTTTATATAATATAAATTTCTCTCGTGTGTTACACTAAAAACTCGAAAAATAACATTCTTCTATAGTCAATTTTTTTTTATTACAATGCCACATTACTATGTTCCTTCGACAAAAATTTATTCTGTAATTATTGTTATTATTGTTTCTAACGTATTTGATATACATTGTGCGACAATGTTTACAAGATTTTGTAAATATATTTAATCATATAGATATACATTATATATATACATGTATATATATTTTCTATTATTACTTAAAATTTGGATTATTTTCTTTTGCTTTCTTTTTTCTTTTTTATACTCATAATGTTAATAATAATCGTTGTATTTATCGTAACGATGACGTAACCGTTCTCCGCCAATTTTAGAAACTTTTACATCGTTGTGTTATATTGTTGCAAATAGTAAATAAAAATTATATTTATCAAGATTTTTATTTCATTTTTTTCACAAGTAAATGACAAAATTTTTACAACAATCTCTTGCAGCAAATAGAAGAAGTATGCTTTTCCTTTATTTGCAATTATACATGTGTACACAATATCCTTGAAAAAAGCGAGGCGAGCTTGCGCACTGTAAGATTTTCTATATCGGTGTGGACGTCGCGGCGGCTCTTTAATCAATATATCGCATGACGTCACACACAACAGAACGGTATCACTTGGTCGTCTCGTTGTTCTACACGAGACTTCTTCTTGCACTCTAGGTTCTTTAGTATACTAATTGCATCGCAAGTTGTTTTTCTCCGCGGTTGTTGCTTCACTCTTTTGTGTGAATGACGCGCAATTCAAAACGTTATTTCGAGTGCTAATAAATGTCTTATCGCGCAAAATCTTTTCGTGCGTTTTCTCCGGAAATATTGTTCGCGAGTTAAAAAAAATTATATTACAAATCAAACAGAAGATTTGTTAATTTTCTTTCTCTTCTATCTTTTTTATTTTTGCAAAAAAACAAATATATACGAGCTGTGTTGTACGAGCTTTTCTTGTGTCGGACAACTCTGTCACACACGGCGCGTGTTGTGAACGGCGCGTTTTTGTCATAAATCATTCTTACGATTCTTTACGTCACCATCATCAAAGAGAGAAAGGACCTTTATCTTCTTTGTCGGTCGCATCGCGCTACTACTACATCATTCGTGCCATCCGTGAGCCGACTGTGTCACCACCGCCACCCCCGTTGCCTGCTGCCACCGCCACCGTCGTCGTTTATCATCACCGCCGCCACCGCCGCCGCGATCATAGTAACCGTATACACAGTCGCGTATCTTTCGAGTATCTCGAGTGTCCAGTATCATCGAATTCGCGAATGCGAAGCACGACTCCGATACACCTCGCCGGTCGTTGTTTCTCGTTACGATGTTACTGTTCGCGGTGATCGGGTTCTTCCTCCTTGCTGGTACAACGACCGCTGAGGTGTTCACGAACACGTTTTTGGTGAGGATGCGGCAGCCAGCGGAGAATCATGTAGCGGATCGCGTAGCATTAAGAAACGGCTTTGTCAATCTTGGCCCGGTAAGTAACGGAGGGAGTTTTTATTCGAGTTTTTTGTTTTTGTTCGAATATTAATTGTCGATTTCAATGTCTGGTTGCGATCACGCAACGCTCGTTCCGTGAGCAAACGAGATTTTTTTACTTTCAACAGCTGAGAAGAAAGACCTGATTGCCTGGTATACGTATGTATATTCAAGAGAAATGTGTCTCAATTAATTATTATCTGTTGAAGACACGTAATTTAAAGGACTTTCAATGTAAAATCTTAGACACGGGAAATTGGAGAAAATACGAATTTCGCGAAACACATAGTGCGTAACGAATGGATCGCACAATTTGATTTAAAACCAATTAAAAACGTGCTATCGATGTGTTACTTTTTTACGTATGGCATATCCAGATATCTCGTTTCACTCATGGAAAATGACACGTGAGCATTTGCAAGCAGATGGTATTTCTATCCCGTAACATTTTTTCAATATGTTACAAAATTAACTCTTACCCACTTTCGATAAAAATGTAATAAAAAAAAAAAATATTTTTTAGAATAATATTCTCTGTACGTTTTACTTTTTGTGCGCATAAAATTTTTGCAGATTTATTTGAGATATAACGTCATGACGTAAAAATATCGACGTTATCATGACGTTTTTTTCCTGTTATTTGATAATTTAATTGATACTGCGTGCGTTAATAACGCGTCACGTCTCAGATCTAGCGCCACGTTCGCTCGTAGTTTGATGTACTCTACTGATGAGAGCGTGGGAATATGTATTGAGTAAATCCACTTTATGGATTGCATCTTGCGTTTTTATCTACTCTTGAAGACACATCAAATCTCTTGATATTTCTGTTCTTGAAAAATAACGAGAAAACCATTCAAGTTGTGCAGATGTTTTCGCAGTATACAGAAATTAAAGAATGTATAGAAAGAATAATTATTATTTAAAAAGCTCTCTCTCTTTCTGACACACACATTTTAAGGTGTTTTATTTTTATAAAATTTCAACTTATAATATGGAGATGAATCATCTTTTCAAAAATGATCAAGCGAAACATATTTGTAATAAAGAATGTAAAATAAACATTTAATTTTAATGGAATTCTATATGTATTCATTTGTTTGCAGTTATCTT
The DNA here is from genome assembly GCA_014825685.1 of Pseudomyrmex cubaensis. Taxonomy (NCBI): domain Eukaryota; kingdom Metazoa; phylum Arthropoda; class Insecta; order Hymenoptera; family Formicidae; genus Pseudomyrmex; species Pseudomyrmex cubaensis. The sequence goes on along the minus strand of QVOA01008137.1, from coordinate 25,113 downwards.
ATCGATTACATTTCATATCCAAACAAATTATTAAATAAATTGCACATTCAATAAATGTTAATTAAACGTTTCTGACATATAACTGCATTGTATTATGTCAACATAAAGGAAACTGACAAGCTATAAATTTAGGCAATAAACTTTTATTTAGGCAATAAATTTATTTTAGTCATTTTTTGTTGTCTATACACTAACATGTCTTTCCAATTAGAGTTGTTTGACCAATTGTCAAATATGATACTAAATATCGAAGAATATATAAGAATGAAATTATGCAATCAAATTTTATTACAATTAAACATATTAATTTTTAAAGTGATATTTCTAAAAAAAAATGTGAAAATGTTTATTCCACAAGTTTACCTCATGTAAACTCAGTATTCGATTCCACTGTTAACTCTGTACATTTACACGTCAAGACTAAAACAAATTTGCTGTTAAGTATCTCTATAAAAATGACGCAAACTCGGTTCCGAAAGTCGCACGCGCAAGAAATTTTGTTAATATATTTCAATCTGTGACTTTATTAAATTTGCTGCAAAGGAGACAGAGAGAGAGAGAGAGAGAGAGAGAGAGAAAAGTCTTGAGGCAAAACCAGAGATCTTTGTTTCGTAAATGAATCTATTTTCTGTGTAGGTTTTGGGCAGTCGGATAGAATATCATTTCGTACATAAAACTTTACCCCATGTACGAAGCAAAAGATCCGTACCGCACACACGAAAACTAAAGGTCGATTCTCTGGTGAGTTGACGTCTTCGTATATCTACGAAACAATTTTTATTGTAAGGTAAAAAAAAAAGAAGAAAATCTACCAAAAACCAAAGTAATTTCAAGTAATAGCGGTGTGATTTTTTAAATTCTAAAAAGGTTTTGTTTATTAATTAATTAACATTTTACGCGCCTTTATATTTAAAGTGTCTAAGAAATGTACGAAGCTTCGTGTTTGATATTTATAAGTAATAATAGATTGAAAACGCGAGAAACATCTTTCTTCTTACATTCGAGAGCCTACGCAGTATGAAAAATTAAACACTACAATACATGTGAATATTTAGGTAGCCACGGCCATACAGCAGGCTGGTTTCAAGAGAGTGAAAAGGGGCTACAAACCCCTGAGCGTCGATAACCTCGTGCCGTTGTACGAAATTACGAATCCTGGAAACAAGGATCCGACGGATCCTTTCTTTAAATATCAATGGTACCTGAAAAACGTCGGGCAAAATGGCGGTAAGCCGAAATTGGATCTGAATGTCGAGGCGGCGTGGGCTCAGGGTGTCACGGGAAAAAATGTAACAACAGCCATTATGGACGACGGTACGTGTAAAAAGGGAAAAATAAAAACCGATATTTATTATTTCGTTTCTCAACGTTTACAACAAAAACTGTAAAGAGTAAATTCAAGTCAAAACAGAGAGTTGAATTAAACGCGCTCGAATGCAGTTTGAAGTAGCAGCTTCGGAATCAATACCGCTGAGGAGCGAGTTACGCAACGCGCTTTCTCACTGAGAAACGAGACTTTTATAGAATTGTCGCAGAGCCAATACAATAGAGATTGTTCCAATCGAAGTTTTCTTTTTTTTTTTTTTTTAATATCAACTGGCTTTAGTTAACGAAGAAGCGGAATTGTCATTCCTTTTTTTTTTCACTTACTTCCATCTTCTCGGCTTAGTAATCTCTCTCGTTTTTCTTTGGAGGAAGCCCTTGGGTTTTAGTCGCACGCTGCACGAAGCACGTGGAAATGTTAGAGTTGCGTTATTCAATCACGTAAATCTATTTAAACACGCAATATAGTATGTTAACTGTATAATATTTCTCTCATGTCATAGGTGTCGACTACATGCATCCGGATCTCAAGTTTAATTATGTAAGCATGTGAACATCAATTGTTCGTTATTGATTGTAGTTTTATTTTTAATGCAAAAGATTTAAACACACATGCACAGCTTTTTTTCATTAATTATATACATGGTTTTGTTGTTATTTCTTTCAAAAAACAAAATCGAATAAATATGCAATTAACTTGATTACAACAAATGAGTAGAGGATTGATGCGAACCAATATACTAGGTGTTGGTGTATTTAAATTGCTGTTTTATTCATGACAAGAATTTAAATTACTTTCTATTCATGAAAAGAATTCAAACGTTTCGATCCCTTGATTGGAGAATTTTTTCAATGCATTAACAAAATATAAAAAGCGGTTGAATGAAGAATAGCAACAAGTAGTTGTCCAGTTTTCTTGTTATTTATATTTCATTACTTTCTTTCTTGAGTAGGTTTGCTGTCATCAACTTTTCTTTTAACCGCTTTTTTAATTTTGTTAACGCACTGAAGAAGATCCTAATTAAGGGATCAAAACAAATTGAATTTTTTTCATGAATAAAGTAATTTAAAGTAATTTAAATACACTGACATTTAGTCTATTGGCTCGCATCAGTTCTCTACTCACTTATTGAAATTTTCACGAGCTTCTTTATTTATTAACTTGACTCACGAATTACGATACTATTCTCTAACAACGACGTCTGCCTTTCAGAATGCTAAAGCTTCTTACGACTTTAGCAGCAATGACCCTTATCCATATCCGAGATACACCGATGATTGGTTTAACAGGTAAGAGCATGTCACGAACGTCCATTAATTCAGAAATTAAGCAAATTAGCAAATAAATAAAATAAAAGTAATAATCGAGAAGCGGAATCTTTTATAACGTTATTTCTTCTTTTTTTTTTTTTTAAATCAAAGTCACGGTACACGATGCGCCGGAGAAGTCGCAGCTGCGCGCGACAACGGAGTTTGCGGTGTCGGAGTGGCGTACGATTCCAAGATCGCCGGTATCCGAATGTTGGATCAGCCCTACATGACCGATTTGATCGAAGCGAACAGCATGGGTCACGAGCCGGATCTCATAGACATTTACAGCGCCAGCTGGGGACCTACCGATGACGGGAAGACGGTGGACGGTCCGCGAAACGCGACGATGAGAGCTATTGTTCGCGGCGTTAATGAGGTATCACACAGAGGAAAAAAAAACCAAAATGTATCGAAGTTAATTTTCGTTATCGTTTGTTAATCTTGTTTCGTCGCGTTTTCCCAGGGCAGGAACGGGTTGGGTAACATTTACGTGTGGGCTTCCGGAGACGGCGGAGAAGAGGACGATTGTAACTGCGACGGATACGCGGCGAGCATGTGGACCATCAGTATCAATAGCGCTATCAACGATGGTCAGAACGCGCATTACGACGAGAGTTGTTCTAGTACTTTAGCCTCTACCTTCAGCAACGGTGCCAAAGATCCTAACACCGGAGTGGTAATTATTTCATGTCAGAAGAAGAATTGGTTTTTCTTTCTTTGTGTTGGAATATTTACACATCTGAAAGAGCGATGTAAAGATCTTGTAGAGTCACTTATATGTGAACTTGGCACACGACTTTACCAAAGACTTAATTAAGATGTGTAAATATATTTTCAGGTCATATGTCATTTATATATTTGATGACTTGCTACATTCTTTCACAACAGGCTACTACAGATCTGTATGGGAAGTGCACGACGACTCACAGTGGAACGTCCGCTGCGGCACCCGAGGCCGCAGGAGTATTCGCGCTTGCTCTCGAAGCCAAGTAAGTTTATAACAATTTTATCAAGAAACTTGCATTTTTCTTTCTTTGCACAGAGTTAGATTTCGCGTCAGCAAGGATTAATTGGAAAATTGTTGCCAATTCTTCCTTCGTTTCTAGTCCGCAATTAACCTGGAGAGACATTCAGCATTTGACTGTCCTAACATCGAAAAGAAACTCTCTGTTTGACGCAAAGAACAGATTTCATTGGACAATGAATGGCGTTGGACTCGAATTTAATCATCTTTTCGGATATGGCGTTTTGGATGCGGGTGCTATGGTGGCGTTGGCTAAAAAATGGAAGACCGTACCGCCTCGGTACCATTGCGAAGCTGGCTCTACGCTCGAGACACAGTAAGCAATCGTCTCAAGATTGACAATAGATACAACAAGCGCAGTCTTAATAATTCTTGATTCAAAATCTCATTCTTTTCAAAACTACTTGAGGTTTCCTGATCACGAGATATGTCGTGTTACAGGAAAGTAACAAGCGATCGATCAATTCTCGTGAAGATCAAAACTGATGCGTGTGCCGGCACGGAATACGCCGTCAATTATCTGGAACACGTACAGGCTGTCATTTCTGTAAATGCAACTCGGCGAGGCGATCTCGAACTGTTTCTTACATCCCCGATGGGTACAAGGTATGATAAACATATTATTATTTTCAAGCTTTACCTCTTTTAATCGTATTCCTTTTATATTCTTAATGTATTATCTTGATATTTTACTTTTTAGATATTTCAGATATTTTACTTTTAAATATTCTTAATATTTGGTTTCTTTAATTCGTCGACGAGTCAGTAACACAAGCAATTTTGTTTTCAGTTTATATTTCTGAGCTAAATTATCAATATTTTAATTTGTTTTTAATGTCTTTAATTTCCAGATCCATGATCTTGAGTCGCAGAATAAACGATGACGACCACAGAGATGGATTTACAAAATGGCCGTTTATGACAACGCACACATGGGGCGAATATCCGCAAGGAACATGGTTGTTAGAGGTGAACCTTGACTTTTATCATACGTGTAACAATCGAACGTTTCTATTGTCATTCGGTTGAGACCGAGTTCACTCCTTATTGTGACTTTCTACGTGTATCTTCCGTGTGCCATCGGGGATTTAATATTGCAAACGAAGCTGCAACTCAAACTATTCACTTGCTTTTTTCTCAGGTAAGCTTCAACACTCAAACACCTCAACACGGATGGCTGAGAGAATGGACATTGATGCTTCACGGAACTAGAGAGCCGCCGTACACGGGTTTGTCAACCGCGGATCCTCACTCGAAGTTAGCAATTGTCAAAAAGGCCCACGAGGAGCGATTGAGCGCGATCTAAATGATATTAATACGGTTTACACGATTTATCGCCGATTCACCGAGAAAATGAAAAAAATATTTCGATCAAAAAGTGTTTACGCGAGCGTTCCCTTTCTGTTTTCTCGGTTTTATTGTAACCAAAAGAAACGTGATCTCGATTTGCCTGTTTGAGTAATCAAGAAACGCGACCACGCTTTTCAATTTACATGTAGACATGGCACTATAGCAAGCTCTTCTTTTGTTTTATATTGTTTATATTTAAATAGCAAAGATAAGATTTAATGTGTATCGTTTTTTTTTTTTTTTTTATGTTTTTTATTTGCTTATATCAGAAGAAAAGCATCGACTTTTACAACATATTAATCAAATTCTAATGCAGTTATACCAGTGACCAACTAGTGTGTGTCTGACAATTTTTTCGCACACATTCTCGCGCATGCCACGAACATCGGAACATTCAAACAGCTATAAGATCCAAGTACGTATGCCGATTGTATCGCTCGTACCGAGATTTAAGTACGTTGTATTTTTTGTTTTACATCATCGTTATTTTAATACGTTGAGTTATTTGTAAAAAAAAAATTTGTACTAAAGCACTTACTAAATAATCGAAAGAGATGATAAGTTCGTGGACATTCTTTGATATATAGTTTGATATTCTCCTTTTTATTTTGTTTTTAAAAATTATTGAATATATACATACACACACATATCTGATCGACTTCCAATTCTTTTTTATGGGAAAACTTATGTGTTGCGTTGTGTTTTTAAGAATGTAAATTTCTTACATCATTTTTAGTACTGGAAAATATTTTTTTTTCAACGCCCTACTACCGAAAAAATTAACTCATCAGCTTTGTTATGCAGAATATTACCTAAATTATTATCTAAACAATTATCTTTCTAGCAGTTGTTATCCGATATTTGCAATCAATCATATCTTACTTAATGATATTCTTCTCGTTATACTAAGTATCAAAGTTGGATAATAGTGTTTGTGTGTGTGTGTGTGTGTGTGTGTGTGTGTAATGTAATTAAGAAGTGTAATTATTAAAAAATACCGTTCAGTTGAAGTTGTGTCCGCGCGCGCGCGTCAATAACTTTTCAAAGAGTTCTCAAGTTCTCAACGATCGAAATTTGATGACTAAGGAAAGAAGTTTAGTATGCAATTATTCACCATAGCAGAATAAATTATTCTTTTCTCTGACAGAGCGGTGAACTTAAAGCATTAGCGTTACTCGGACGTTATCGAATCGATAGCGCCTACACAAAAGAAAACACCGAGTACTCTGGGAACAAGAGTTTCGTGTAATCATTATCGTTCTCGTAACTTGCACCAAAAAAAAAACCAAAAGTTGTATAATATATAGGAGTCAACACAAAATTATATCCGCATATCAATTTTTAACAGAGAGTCATAGAAAAAAAAAGAGCTGTAGTTTAAAGAACGAACGTTAATAAATTATCTTTTTTTTTTCTTGTTGCTTTGTTATTTCGTCATTCACGATCTCACGTTCTGGATCTCTGCATATCGGTGGACTGAGATAAATATTTATATATAACGATAAAAAGTATCGTGCCATATGTTTTTTGAAAGTGAACTATATCGTTATATTGGTATATAATATATACCAACCCATGTTGCTGTCAATACTTGAGACTCAAATATCAATTATATATCATATATCTGCTTTTAATGCGTAATTGAGAACCTATTTCTTTGTCCGATTTAACGCAAGCGATGTAGAAGAACACACGCGAGAACGTCTGTGAGGAACACGAGAACACATAGATTACGGATGTTAACAAAGTCCGCATGTGTAGATGATGTACTTTAGAATATATAGCGACACAAGAGAAACAAAACGCAAATATTAAATTACTTTAAATTAAATTACATAATATAAATGCAAGATATGTATGCGGGTATATGTATATGTGTATAAAGAACATCTCTTGCTGCTACTTTTTGTGCCGTGCGAATAGTAAATCCTTTAGAGAGTTAATTGTTGGAAGGGAGAGAAATAATATGAAACATTTTCTCGTACAAAAACGTTTGTAATAGTATTGAGATTAAAAGTTACACAAATAATTACAGTAACTGAAGCTGAAGTTTCATTTGTCTCTTCAATTATGTTTCTCAGTTAAAAAATATTGTTTGATACATATATATATATTAATTTTATATATATTAATATATATTATATATTTTTTATTATTATATTATTTTTATATATGTTAATTTTAGCATATAAATATATTTAGTACATTAAGTTTTTATGTCTCTTTTCTTATCTCTGTTTCTTCAACTTCAATGTCTTAAATTTACTACGAAAATATTTAATACGACAGATAAAATACAACCTACAAATGTGAGATACAATCTCTAATTTTCTCATACATACCGAGAAAGTGAGAGAGAGAGAGAGAGACAGAGAGAGGAAATATATAGAGATACACGCATACATATATTTTATATATATCTTATGTACGGAGTAGGACATTTAGTATTTTATGACTTAGATTATCCAACGCGTATGCAGATAATCCGTCATAAAAGTCAAGTACCTCACCCTGCATATTTTATATATACGTACATCTTATTATATATGTACATCTCTACCTTGCAGTTGAAATGGATTTAATCAATTTTATTATGTATGCGTTAAAAGTGGATAAATAAAATCTGTATTTTTTGGCTGGCATCGTTTTTATCTAGTGTACCTTCGATATTTACTATTGTCTTCAATACCCGTACCTTATTTCCACATCTTTTTCTCACTCTCAATGGTTCTTTCTGTCAAAGTAATTATTTTACAGACCTACAAATGTCTCAGAGAGTTTCTATATATCATATTACATCCGTATGAAATGCACAATATATTTATTCTAAAAGAACATTTCTGCCAAATTTCTCTGAATGTTTTTCTCACACATACATAGAAGTATTCAATATAGCAGAAAAAACAGATTCTAATAATAAGTATATAAGAATAAATTCTACTCAAGATACATATGCTTTTTACTACATGTGCTACTTTTCTGTTTGCTGCTTATTAATGGAAGAAACACGTGAGAGCATAAGTAGTAGTAGTTAGGCTGCAGAAGTACATACAGAAAAAAAAAAACAAGAAGCGACGTAAGTGACAAGAAGGAGGGGATAGAAATGGAATAGTTAGAGGGGTGGGATGGAAGGGTTGAGGTGCGTGGGAACATAGAAGCGAAACGCTCAGTCTGGGTTCAGTCTGATAGTTACTATCATGCTGAGAACAGAGATATATCGCGTTAATCAATTCAGTATAATTATTACGTGAAATATACTGAAATATGAAAGAAATACGCGCAGATAATATGAGTAAAGAATAACAGAATCGTCAAACTTCTCGCGAAAAGTCGTGGATTATTTTCGCGAACGACGCGTTGAGCACATGTCATGTGCGCGTATTGTTATGTTTTTTTAAATCTAACAAGCGGACAGAGTCCGAATTTGAAAGAAATGTGACAAGTGCGTGCAAAACCACGAATTTCAGTTTAAATATTCTCTGTTATCTGTTGTAAAACTTCATGTAAGTATAGAACTTTAGAACGAATTAATGCGCACAAAAAATTGCATTCAAATGAGACTAAAACTTAATCACTTTTGAAATAAGACCAAAATTTAATTACTTGTAGAACTGAAAAGTTAATGATATTATTGTATTTTTATTATATTGGTCTTTACTTGCCAATCGGTTAATCGAATTCACTTCTTTAGAGAAGACTCTACTCTGTACATATATCCACTCTACTTTATCTTTTAATTTCTTATATAAATGTTTTTAGATAATTCGCGAAATGTAATTAGTGTAGTTGTAAATCATACAAAATACTTGGCGATATATTCTTTTTATCAAATCTGTGTTAAAAAATAGTATTGAAATGTATGTAAAAATAGTACATTTAAAAAGAGAAAAAGACAATTACGTAAAAGTATTGTAAAATTTTGATCTCTTTTAAGTCTCACTCCCTAGTATGAGATTTTTACATTATTCATTCTTTAATATTTTAGTCGTTAATTATTCAGGAATTATATACGCGAAAACAAATTGTTTTAAACAAATTATTTTCTTATATACGCGTCACAAAAGTACATATTTTTTTTACAAAAAGATTAAATAATATAATATATGATTAAAAAAACATGATAAAAAAACATGTACATATTTGTTTGTAGTAATATTTTTTAATAACCGTACGAACATTTGTCTCTTAGAAATGTCTTGGTTTATAACAGCTACAAAGATCGTACTACGTTTTGGCCGAGGAATAACACGTACATAAAACGATTATCATTCGGTTTACGTCAAACGAAGAGCGAAGACTGTTTCGAGAATTTCAACGCTCACTCAACGGTGAGAGGTGGTGTCGTATAAATTTTTCGCCGTTTTCTATCGGCATCCCCCGTGTCATCGGCGGAAGTTGGTGCGCGAAACGGCGATCTGTTCGGGCGGGAGATCTTAGACGCAAGAGGTACGACGGATCCCGGCAAATGTGGCTCTGTGTACGGTGAGCCGTGGTTACGGCGGCGGAGGCCGTGCGGCCCGCGGAGGGGCCCGTGCTGATGGCCGCGGTGATAGATTGCGTGAGACGACGAGTACGCGATTGCCCTTGAGTCCTCGCAATTTATGCACCTCCGGGACCGCCGGCCCACGTGGTGCACACACTGGCACAAACGTGGCTACCAATATTGCGGCCACGGACGAGGCTGGTGCCGGGGTACCGGGGGACGAGCTGATGGTGCATGTGGAAAGATCGGCTCATCAAGGCATATGGATATGCTGCGTGCCTTGCTACTGGCTGAGGAGGAGCAAAGCCGTTCACAAGGCGCTGCTCACCTTTGCCATGCTGCTGGTCACCAGTCTGCTGGTGACCAGTCCGGTACTATTTCTTATCACAACCCTGCCGGAGGGGGAGCAGCCCCGCAAGTGCGCGCCATTGGTAAGTGCTTTGTATTTCCCCCCCGATTCTTCCTCTACGACCGTTCACGAAAGTGTGTATATACTTACATTATTCGTTCAATGCTAAGGTAACACGCGAACAAGCAGTTAGAGAAATCAATCGACAGAATATACGTATACATTGTCAAATATATATACATTGGAAATTTGGAAAGAAAAACGTTACAAAAATACATATTCGATAAAGATGTAATAGGATAGCTCGCAAATGTGCAAAACACACAACATATGACACGAATAAGTAATCGTCTTATACGTGCAACATTAGTAGCTGCTCCACAAGTCGCGAGTAATTTATATCGATCGTTAGCTTAGTTACGAGAAGCGAGAAAGGTAGTGTAAGTCGGTAGTGTTTGTGACGTGCACCAAAAATTCTTGCAATCAGCGCTTGGCAAATTAACGTGGAAAATCATTTGATTGAAGAATTTGATTGAAAAACCATCATTTTTTGCAGTAACGAAAACTAGTGAGAAAAATTGTGTAACAATTGGCGGATTAGAAAACGGATGAAGAAAATAGAGAAAAAAAAAACCAACGTGTCAAATATAATAATAGATTCTAATTGTCTTATTCGCGGAATTTCGACTGAAGATAAAGAGAGAGTCACACTTCCGATGGGACGCGCGATTATTCTCGCAAAATGTACACGTCGTAATATATGCCAGTATACAAAACGAAGCCGTATTAGTAGATTAGGTTTCGAGGTGAATAGAAAGCTCATCCTCGGCTGAGGTCAGACTTTTATCCTGACCTTTACACCTACAGCTATTTTCCTATATCACAGTAGTTTACACGCAGTTTTTTGATTGTCAAATACATGCACAAGCATCAAACGTATGAGAATTTATGTAATTACCGAAACAAAATGCTAGAAAAATATTGGTAGAAAACAGAAGCGTGTTCAGAAAATGTGACAAGAAATTAGAGATTGCAAAATAAAAGTTCGTTCGCTTTAACATTCAATTGCACACCTTTGCCATAAAAAAGGGTGTTTCAACATTAGTTTCTTTATTAGTACAAGATCTGACGAAAGAAATAACGAAAAATATTTTGAACACGTGAATGTCAGCAATTTGAAAAAATTGTTCGTTAAGACGAATTTGTTTTATTGCGCGTTTCAGGATGAAGCTTGTATCAGAGAACGAGACGGGCCCGAGGGTGTTTGTAACACGGATATTTGCTTGGAGGCGTCGAAACGGATTCTATCGTCTATGAAACGAGGCATTGACCCCTGCAAAGATTTTTACAAATTTGCTTGCGGCGGTTTTCGCGATCAACAACCTTATCAGCCTAGCTCGAGTTTCAACATGCTCCAGGCGCAAATTGACGAGCGTTTGCATAGTGAGCGTATACAATTTTCTTATATCTTTCCACGTTATAATTTCTTTCTGTAAAAATTTACCTCGATTATATACTTGTCATCGAACAAAAGTAAACTAATAGTTACTACGTTTCGCAGCTCTCTCTCTCTCTTCTATCGTATTATATTCTAATATACTTTTCCAGCCCGATAAGTTTGATGATAGCTTCATTAACTAAGTACCATAAAGAAATACGATTTTAGTTCGTAACCGGTTAAAGTAGATTTACATCGCGAAGTTGTGGTCTCTACAAGCGCGTGCTATATTTCTTTCGTCGAAAAATATACGTTCAACGTGCACGTGAGTGAAAATAGGAATCTGTTATTTTTATTCGAGCTGTATGTTAAAAAAATTAATATCTATACTGAGAAAATTGTTTTGTATAAACTCTTTTACACAAATACAATTTGTCTTTCTTTTGTCGCGTGATTGTTGCGGAAACGTGACATTTGAAATCGAGAAGGGAAAAGAGAGAAGATGCGTTCGCGAAAGCCAGCGCGATAAACGATCAAATATATTAATCTTCGACAGAAAGGATTGGAGGGGGGGGGGGCAAAGCAAAAAAACTTGGACAATGAATACGACCTGGATTTGGGAAGAATTCTATTGTGGATAATATATATATGTGTACAATAGAGTGGGGTGATGTCGCCAGCACGACTGGCGCCGATCGACTGGCACCAACTATGTTTGCGTATAGATCGCCGCGCGTTGCCGGGATAATGTAACTCGATTTAAAGATCAAAACTTAAAGGGGAAGTTTAAGACTCATTCGCGGCAAATTAAAATATCGGAAGCACAGGTGCGAACTGTTCGAACGCGCAGTTAAAAAAGTTCGGACTTCGAAGATTGTTTGTAACGTATATATTTCGTTTTCTTACATTTGCGCATACGCACGCGCTTTTTTTTCACATAAACATTATGTAAAACATCGCAAAACGTTATTCTCGTCTTTGGTGCTCGATTTATCTCTCGGGGGCGCAAAAAGCGAGTTTCTGTTTGATGAAAAGTTATTGGACTCTAATGCGAAAAGAAATCGAACGGCCGACTTGCTTGTACTATAAATAATACACGTTAATCGATATATAGTACACGTATGTGTGGTGCCTATTACTCGGCGAGTGTAGCTTCCAACTGGCTAGTTTTACGCAACCTTCGAAATATTATTCGCGTGATTCAAGGTCGAAGATAGGGAGAAGCAAATTACCCCCCGTTTGCGAGTCAAAAAGCGCGATCGCTTAAACTACGTTGTTTTAAGAAAGTTAGATAAATCACGCTCGCAATAACAATAAACAGAGGGTGATAAGGTAAAATTTATATGTATAAATTCTGCTCTCACAAGGTGCGTGCTCCAATAATAAAAGAATGTTATATGTTACAGCCATGAAGTTGTCCACGATAGCTAAAAAGAGTCAATGTATTGATGTTTCGTTTGCTCGTAAACTGTGATTTTGAATTATTTGAAAGTATATTTACCAACCACATATTGCTCGATCTAGACCTTATCACCCTACGTTGTTTTACGCTTCGGTTTTCTTTTTATATAGATAATAGCGCGGGAGGAGCGATTTTTAGTTTTTTAAGAAATTTGATCTCGATTAAAAATATATTCTCTTGTTTTTCAGGAACGATAGCAAACGAGACGGGACAAATGGTCGCCGCTTTTGAGAAACTCGGACAATTTTACAACGTTTGTCGCGATTTTAAGAAGAAACGTGTTCGAAATTTCACACCCGGTAAGCTTCATCGATGTCCGTTTTGTTAAACGGTAGACGCATTGCATCGAGATATGACACATTACACGTTGTACAGCGAACGTATCAAGAGAAACAAAAAAATTAATCACAAGAGCAGATTCGATCAAGTCCTAAATCGCGCTTTTTCCGTAAAATAAAATACTTTACGTCTTCTTTCTATTTTCAGTCTATGAGCTTTTAGATGAACTCGGTGGCTATTTGTCGCCAAAAAGTACAATACCGACCGACATCACTCCTCTGATTTCTGCGTTACTGAAAGTAAATGGCGCGCTTCTATTTGACTTGTACGTCGACGTAGATCTTTATGATCGCACAAAGTTATCGGTATATCTGAATCTTCCTACCAAACATCAGAGCCACGAGTTTTTCCCAGAGGACAGGGTAAAGATTGCACATGACTTCTTTCCTCTTTTGCATTTACTTCTTTTCGAAAACTTTCGATCCTAAATCGAAGCTTTTTTTTTTTTTTATTATTTTTTTTCTCTATCTTTGCCTTATCATTTTGTATTTATCCTCTTTACCGCTCTACTTCTCCTCACGGTTTCATCTTTTCTAAAAATACTCTGAATTTCTAAAAATACTCAAATCTCCCGAGAATTTTTTTTTCTCATTTCCCGAGAATCTCGTTTCCCTAAGTCTTGAACTTCCGCGATGATCCATCATCTATGTCTATTCAGAAAAACAAGACAAGATTGCATAGAATTCGAGAGGTCTTTCAAGGATTTTTGCCACAAAATATGAGCGCTGCAGAACGATTATCGGAGACAAATCTGCTTTTGCAGTTCTGTTCGTCGCTCGAAGAGGTAAACAATGAAAAAAACCAAATCTATATTTATTTGAAATATTACTTGCTGCAAGTGTTTCAAGTAGCGAACAAAACTGCTGCTGTTTCAGATTTACCCCAAGCACAAAGACATATACAACTGGGTGGATGTTGATCAGAGGGTGTACGTTGCGTACAATGTGACTTATCTTCAGGAGAGCTTTGGTTACGTAAGTCTGTAACAAATCAATTAATCTACTGATGCAAAACAAATCAATTAATCTACTGATGAGAAAATTTGTTTTTGTCCAATTAAAAAGAGATAAGCAATGTGACAAAAACTGAAAATTCAACTGTCATTTTCTCGAAGATTAGGATTTTTCCTTCTTTCCTCTCCCTGTTGAGAATTGTGTTGAGAATTCTGGTGTATATATGTTACTTGTATACATGTGTATAGATAAGATGGAGGTCACTGCTAAATGCAACGTTACGCTATCACACGAACAGTATTGACCTGCATGACGACAACGACACGAATCGGGTACACCAACCGCTATTCAAGGACCAGCAGATTTATGTTTACGTCACCGCTCCACGTTACTTTCGCAGTCTCGGCAAATTATTGAATCGCTCATCTAAACGGTATGAATCTGTTCGTTGTATATATATATGTAACACACATACCTTTCGCATCTACACACAACTTTATAACACGTACATACGCATTTTGTATCACCTGTTTTTTTTTTTTTCATAATAATGACGAATTTTCAAGGATTGTTCACAATGGATTGCTGCTGCTCTACGCCACGGATACGTTGCACGATATAGTTAATGTAACCGCTGCCAAAAACTGGGGAGTTTCTTGCTACAAATTGACTAAAAACATCTTCAGCGAAGCTGTCAGCACGCTCTATGTTCGACAATACACCGCGAAAAATTTAGAAACTCTGGTTAACAGGGTAATGTTCTCTTTGTATGTTCGCTTTTGCGTTACATAAAATTATTATTATTATATAAAATTTAAAATATACAAATGTGTGTGTCTCTGTTCTTTTAAATAAACATTGAAAGCTACATTCTTCGAAATTGTTCGACTGATTGAAAAATCTAAAAACACAACTTCCAATTTTTTTTCTAACGAGACGATATTGCTCTGTAGGTCACCGCGTTATTCGAACGTGTGAAAGAAACAATAGCCGAGCGTATATTAATAAATTCGTGGCTTGACGATGAGACTAGAACACAAGCGTTGTTGAAATTAAATTCTCTACGAGGGCAATTTCAAATGTCGCCCGCTTTTTACAACGACACGTTGTTAGCACATGAAATGTCCGAGGTGAGAACAATTTTTTGCGTACTTAAATAAGCATTAAGTATCTCCCTTCCCTCTCGCTTCGTTTATGTAAACGACAAGCGGAATATCCTGAAAATAAAATTATGTAAACACGAAATTTCCATTACCAAGTTTCGCAATATCATCAAGAAAGTTTGTCTTTCAGGTCGCAATTGATTCGGACGACTTTATCGCTACCGTTTTGAGGAGGTTTCGTCAGATACGGAAAGTAAAAGACCAAAGTATGTTACGAAAAACCATAGTAGAAAGGTAAAGGGAATATTTTTAGCAAATCCATAAGTTGTAAAAAACCAAAAAACAAAAAACAAATATGTGTATATTTTTTCAAAACTGAAACGAAACAGTTTTTCTTTTTAAGAGTTTTCTCATCAAATGAAACGTGTTTCTCTTTTCACACATGTCTCGCTCTCTCTATGAGAATAAAAACTATTTGTCTCTATTTCAGTAAACTCGAATGTTTTACCGCAAATTATTAGAATGTCTAAATTTTCAGACGACACTATCCTTATTCCGTGCAAGCTTATTACGAATCGTCCACAAACACAATCGGTAAATGTTATTATTTTATACGGCACGTATTTCGTTGTTAAAAAAAAAAAAACACGGACTTTTAGTAAGTTGTATTGTTGTAAAAAAATGGAAGGAATTCCATTGGCTATGATGACGTCTTGGGCATGGTCGTGGGACGGTGGTCCGGCTTACGCGGTTCACTCTACTCTAGGATCGGTCATCGCTCACGAGATCCTCCACGTTTTCGATTTCCATCATCATAAATCGTCCGTAAGTCCGGATCAAAATAACGACGAGAAGTTTTGGATCACGCCGGATTCTTGGAAACGACTGGAAACCAAGATAGAGTGTATGGCAAGACTTTACGCCAGAAGCTTTTGGCGAAAAGTTCAGTCTTACGGGAATGACGTTGCCGTGCAGGTGCTTTAAAATGCCACGTTATGTATAGAGAGAGCTAAACATTTCTGTTTTGTTTTTTAATTTCAATTTGTTTTGATACTACAGTTCGATTGGAATATGACGAGAAACGAGAACGTTGCGGATATCGGAGCTTTGCAAATTTCTCATAAAACTTGGCACATCCTGACAAACGGAAAGGATCGGAGTCTTCCTGGACTGGAGGGACTTCGACCGAGCCAACTTTTTTTCATTAGTGCTGCTCAAGTATGTTTTCTATTTTACACTTTATTTTTTTATTCTTTTTGTCTATTTTTTCCTCTTATTTTGCAACTTTATTATTTTTAAATAAGAAATAATATTTATTTTTTATTCTTACAAATCTGTCATGAAACCGTACGCGACAATTCAAGTATTTCTTAATAATGATGAAAACTATTATTCAAAAATCAATTTCTTTCAGGTTTATTGCATTAACACGACTGCCGAGGCCTACAACTTCGTTGAATTCGACTATCTTTCTCATCCCGAAAGGTGCGCTACAACATTTCTTTCATTTCTATCTTCCTAATGTATTTTTAATTTCGAATATCAAATTACTAATCTTACTGAGTCCTTGAGATTAACTAAATTGATCGCATTTTTCAGAGTTAACGGCATGATGATGAATTCTCAAGCATTCGCAGAAGCATTTCGCTGTCCACTCGGAGCAAAAATGAATCCTCCGAATAAATGCACTGTTTGGTGAAGATAGTACACTATGTATCAACATGTGTAAATATACACACATACAAAATACAAATACACACACAAAACACACACACACACAGACACATGTGTATATATATATTCTGTCAAACATACAGCAAATTGCTTTGTTTTATTTCGTAACTGTAATAAATTTTGCAGAGTATATATATATTTTAAAAAATTGCGATTTATAATAAATAAAAAGTGCTAATACGTTGCGTATGTCTCTATACGATATTTAATTCTTTATATAAAAAAAATCTTATCTCTTGAAAGAAGAAAAAAAGCAGAGAGGTTCTCAGAGAATGAAATGATGAGAGTGAATGACTTTCTTCTGTTTGCAGAAGTAAAAAGAAATTTTTACTCTCGAAATTATAAATAATATTGTTTTTGAAGATATTGATCTTCCAGAAAATTATCGTACAATAGAGATTGTCTACCGTATATTCTTCTCGTTCTAATATATTTGAGTTGAATTTTCAATTTTCTAAGTAGTTTCGGTCAAAGTGAATTCAATAAAAAGACAATGTTATGCCGTGAAGAACGGCATCAAGACGCCAAACTGTGATGCACGATCGAGCTGGAGAGCAACGAGAGTAATCGAGAGTATCGAAGTGGTGGAGACACGCACACAAGCGAGAATCGCGTCCGTGTGTGTGTTACCATCTCGGTGTTCTCGTTGCTCTCCGGCTCGATCTTGCATCTGTATCTCGCAACACTTTCAACTGATGATTTCAGCGCTATACATCCACAACATTGAGAACTACGAAGGATGTCAACTCTCAGACAATATAGAAATGTAGGGTTTGAACTCGTGCTACATCGATTTCACCATCGATACGTAGTCTCGATTCAGTACGAATCTGCTTGTACGATTACAAACTAAGTAAAAAGCAGTTAAAACACTTTCTTGAATTTTGAATCTAATCTGTGGAAAATATTGAAATTATATGCTTGATGTTTTATAAAAACTAAAAATTTACTCGCAGTTCGTACTGATTTCACGTCTATTGAAGCCATTGAAAAATGTACATACCGAGCGCTGGCCTCCTTGTGCTACAACACCACTCTGTAACAAAAATAAAACGTTCTTATTGTTAGATGTAAGAAGAAAAATTAACTTGTGAACATCAAGTAAAAGATCGTTTCAATATCAAAATATATGACTGTTAAATGAATAAAAAATTGCTAATATTCTAAGAAAATTAATTTACTAGACTTGTTTTCTGCATAATGGCTGTGAAACATACCTTTGTAACAGCATCCAACTGCCCGAACCGGCTCCTCCGGTGCTGCAAATATCTTCGTGGAAAATCGGCTCCTGAAACAATGAATAAAGAAACAATTTAAAATTTTGCGCACTGTAACGTGTATAACAATAATTTATTTCTTTGTAATTTATTTCTATATATAGTTTAAAAAAAAATAAAGTGAAATTTATAAAGCAAATAGCAAAAAGTGATGATACAAAAGGAGATACCTGATTATATAATTTCTGATGCTGCTTGTTAAAAGTCTTTCTTGACAATCATTCAATTTTCTTAATAATCACTCATATATGTTGTGTGGAGAGTTGCAGATCGTTATTTTATCTCTTTCCTTGTTTTCTTTCCTTATTCTTACAGTTCTGTCAGTTTACTTTTCAGAATAAATTGAATCGACGCCCGTGACAGCTCGCTATTCACACACCTGTAGTAACGCAAAACATATAATAATGTTATTAATATTTGATAGTTATAAACCCAGCAAAATGTATGATCCGAAGAGATGTACTTACTTAATTACACTTTACTCCATTTCGTAATATCGCTCGGCAGTCAGGAATTCCGCGGTCACTCAAAAGTCTTACTGTTTTGGTCACAACCGCCGCAACACACGAAGTTTAGTTCTTTGCACGCGCGAACGATCGCGATACAATTGCACTGTAAAGCTCGCTAATTACCGTCTAATTACGTATCAGTAGAAGCAGCCGTTACTTCACAACATTCACGCATTTGGACGCGAGACGACAATATTATAATCGCGATAAGTACAAATCAAATTCGAAAGAAGTTCTTCTCGCGTCGCGCGCGTTTCCGTGGAAGCGCAAACGGGCCGCGAAAGTTTCATACACTCGCCAATTACGATTACTGACGAGTGCGCGATGTTAATTACGTGTCACTATGAACACACGACGCTTTCCGACGCACACGTACGAGTGATACTCGCGCGCGAGACGATGATAATCGCGAGAAATACGGGAACAAGTCGAACAAAATTCCGCTTTGCGTCTGCCATAACTGACTACTGATTCGAGCGTAGCGAAACGCGCGATATTTCGATAATCGAAGTATCGATGAATCGATGCGCGCGCGCAGAGCGCACGTGGCACACATTTATCTTGGCGCTCGCAACGATCGCGACCGTAAGCCGAATCCACAATTGTCAATCGTATTGGTCGATTCTGGTTCGAATCAGCCAATGCGATTGGAGATTGTGCGCACGAGATCGACGCGAGCGCCAAGCTCGGAATCCTGAAAAACGTCCAGAAACACGCTCTCACATGTGATCGCTCTCTTTAATCTTGTATGTATATAGCTACAAGACGAGGTGATAGTCGTGAGAGTCAGTTGCACGTGAGAAAATAAGTAACGGAGCTGTAATCTGATTGAATTCGAACGCAATGGCTACGTCAAAAACCACCAACACGTACAACAGGCAAAATTGGGAGGATGCGGTAAGTGAAATAAACTTTTTCCCAACGGAATTTTTACTTATATGACCGATAACCTTGTGCATTCGTACTAACGTCGTTGTTTCCCCACTCTAGGAGTTTCCGATATTATGCCAAACGTGTTTGGGAGACAATCCATATATTCGTATGGTAAGTAATTTAGATTTTTCTTCTACAATTTTCTCAATTGTTTTTACACGTGGAGACGTTTTTTATTCTGTCTTGCTTACAGACAAAAGAGAGGTACGGGAAAGAATGTAAGATATGCATGCGGCCATTTACGGTATTCAGATGGTGTCCGGGAGCTAGAATGAGGTTTAAGAAGACCGAGGTGTGTCAGACGTGCAGTCGATTGAAAAATGTCTGCCAAACCTGTTTGCTCGACTTGGAATACGGCTTGCCCATTCAAGTTCGAGATGCTGCCTTGAAAATCAAAGATGATCTGCCACGCTCCGATGTGAACAAAGAATATTATGTACAAAATATAGATAACGAGATTGGGAAAATGGATCCGACAACACCGGCAGGTGCTGTTGGCAAATCCGCCGCGGCTAGTGATCTACTGATGAAGCTTGCAAGAACAAGTCCTTATTACAAGAGAAACAGACCTCATATTTGTTCGTTTTGGGTAAAGGGCGAGTGCAAGAGAGGAGAAGAATGTCCTTATCGTCACGAAAAACCAACGGATCCGGACGATCCACTGGCTGATCAAAACATAAAAGATCGTTACTACGGTGTGAATGACCCGGTAGCGGATAAGCTGATGCGAAGAGCGGCAGCCATGCCAAAACTTGATCCACCTGAAGACAAGTCAATCACAACGTTGTACGTTGGCAATTTGGGAGATGTACTAACGGAGAAACAATTGCGTGATCACTTCTATCAGTACGGCGAGATTCGTTCGGTAACGATGGTTCCGCGTCAGCAATGTGCCTTTATCCAATATACTCAGAGAAGCGCCGCCGAGGCAGCTGCGGAAAGAACATTTAATAAATTGATATTGGGAGGTAGACGACTCACCATAAAATGGGGTCGCTCTCAAGGAAGACAAACCGTGTCCGCGTTGGAAGCTACGAGGGAGATTCTCGAACCTGTTCCAGGATTACCCGGAGCATTACCACCGCCACCGGAGAGTATGGGCAACAATTTCTTCAATCTGCAAACCACTTCTGGCATGATGCCACCGATGATGATCCCACCACCGCCGGTCACGCCTCAATTTATGTTCCCGCAAATGACCGCTGCAGCTGCAACACCGATTTTCCCTCCTGGAACAACACCTATACATTATCCGAGCCAAGATCCATCTAGAATGGGCGCATCGCAGGGTATCGGCAAGCCTTGGCCAGAGGAATAGATGTAAAACAAAAAGTATTATGTGTATATATGTATGCACATATGTGTATGTATATAATGAGTTTTTATTTAATTGTAAGCAATTTCAGACAGAAAATTATATATAATCGCATCTTTTTAACCGCAATAAAAATGAATAAGTTTCGTATTTTTCTCTCGACTTCTGTTTTCTACAATCTACGTCTCGTTAATATTTCGTCTTTGCTCTCGGCGTATGTAAATGAATTTTATAAATATGACGTAACAACACCTTGTCTCTTTATGTCCTATATACTTATGACGGCTCTTTGTTGTGCACTTGTAGATATGACAACGGTATCGATTCGATATAAGCTCGTCAGTATGTACTTGGGAGCCTTTTTAGCTTCCTTCTCGCATTCAAAATGTGGCAGGACAACGAAGTCAGATTTGATGTTTCTCACTCGTAATTACAACATTTTTTATTATACTCTTAATTAAGTAATTTTGTCTCGTACTAATAACTATTTTTTTTACTTGAACCCATGCAGACTTTTTGTGTGTTAGATCAGTGAAACGTGTGTAAATGTATTCAATACAAAATTAGAGTAAAAGAATTCACAAATGTATAATATTACAAAGATAAAAAGGTATTTGTTTTTTTTTTTTAATGCAGTAACATGCAGCTGCGACCTGGCGAGCTTACTATCGACAAACTCGATATGATTGAAGATACGAAAGGCAATGCCGGTGACCTGGGAAGATTGATCGTCACGAATTTGAGAATTATATGGCATTCCTTAGCTTTGCCGCGAATTAACTTAAGTACGACATTCATAAGACGTTTATACTATTATTGTGTGCTCGTAATGTTTGCGCGCGTTTATATAATTTATATCTCTCTTCCAAACATTTCTTCTAAATGGAAAGAAAGTTGTACACGTGATTTTATAGGTATAGGCTACAATACGTTTATCACAGCAACTCCGAAAATGCTTCACACGGTAAGAAGTTCTTCCCCGGTACAAAGTGTTTCTGTATATAGCGCGTTGAAGCAATCATCCATTTATTTACCTAGATTTTCGTAGATTCAAGGCGGACATGTGCAAGCTCTTCATGTACTGACTTCGTTTCGAAACAGCCGATATGAATTTATATTTACAAATCATGACGCTAAAAGTACGAGACAATACACTTCAGTTATAGGCGTTTACAGGTGACACGCAACTTTACATCACCTCCCTTTCTCTTAATTACTCTTTACGAAACGCGTCCATTGCAGGGCTTACGTTTCGTCGAAGAGCTACAGAGAGATCAAACTGCGAAGCGGAATCATACGCGAGAATCGACTGATTTTACTGCCCCAAGAAAAAGTGCATTCTTCCGTACAAGATGTTTGGAATTTGTCTGTTGAACAGGTTTTTAGCAAAATTCTTTTGAATTATCGAATCTCGGTAATCATCAATAACTAAATTGTCGTTTTAGGGAAATATCGGAACTTTTGTTATAACAAATATACGTTTGGTATGGTACGCGGACATGAATCATCAGTTCAACGTGTCAATACCTTATCTCACAATTGAAAATGTAAGTCTTAATTTGTGCAAATTTTGTTATCTTATTTTCTCTATGTGAATTTGTTATTTTATTTATCGTTACAATTCTTTTTTCTTTTCCAACGATATATTTTGTTATTTATTTATTTAGAGAGGAAGGAGCGCGCGATATATAAAAATTTATTTTTTTCCAAGATTGTGTAGTAAAACTGAACATATGTGTAATAATTTAACAAATAAGAATTTATATTTTGCGCAAAATAAATTGTTGGCAGATTACCATTAGAACGTCGAAATTCGGACCAACTTTAGTAGTTGTAAGCACAGAGGCCAGTGGAGGATACGTCTTGGGTTTTCGTGTTAATCCTTTACAGCAGCTTCACGTTACTCACAAAGAGATCTCAATACTCCGTTCAGAATTCGAAAAATTTCCCAGTTTTGGCGTCGAATATACATTTGAGCATGAGGTATTTGATAATATAATTTGTCAATATACACTTTATTGCATTTGTAGCAAGTAATATTGAGGTGCAAGTTACCATACGTTAATTGAAAATAAATCAAATTTTTTCATTTCGTTATTCGAATCAAACACTGTGATTGCGACATCAAACAACACGATACGTTGTTGAGAAGAGGAATAGTTTTTTCTTTAAAATTACATATTGTCTTTCGCAAATATATACACAAACTTTTAATTATTAAGTACACTGTTACAGGCACCGTCGCAAAAAGAAATTAATGTGGAACATTTCACCGAGATACAAGAGAATCAAGCTGAGATATCGAACGTTTTCGGATATTACTTCTCGGAGGGAGAGACGTGTCAGAGAAAACCGAGTTTTTCGATTTACTTGGGACTCGCGGCGGAAGAGCCGAGAGAAGGTAGTACGTTGCAAAGTTTGTGGGAACTAGTGCCGTCGAACGTTAATTAATTGTCTCTTCTAACAATACATCCGCAATGCGCTAGCTAATAAAATATCTCAATTGATTGCCTTCGTGTCTGAGACATTCGCGCGGGAAACGAGAAGGGTTGATTGTAAAATCAACAAACACATCGGAGATTTTTCAGTATTAAGTGTTTATTTTATACATACAAGCAATTTTTTACAATATCAAGTATTTGTTTGTTTGTTTTTGTTTTTGTTTTAGACATGACTGTGATATTTAGCGTTCTTTTTGTTATTGTAATATTTAGAAATATTCTCTCGTATTCTATTTAATTATTATCGTTATTATTATGTATTCGTATATATAGAATAACTTTTATGTATATATATATATGTATGTATATATATATATTTATATAGTCTCAAAACCAAATCTAATAAAAATAGTATAAGTGTACATGTGACGCAGTGATAACATATAATATGGTGTTCAGACGGTTAATAAATATATATTCTGTCGAAAAAAAAAAAAAAAGGAATAAAACTAATATAAATAAGTTTGTTACAATAAAATCGTAAAACGAATGAGAAGCGACTGCGGTTTGTTACAGCGTTGAAAAAATTTTTACAAGACAAGCGATCAGAGAAGAGATTACTTCTCGTGTGAGAAAACGAACGATAAAAACATTTAATAAATCTGTCACTGCATGGTTCCTGCGTACTTAAAACGCAGTTATCTTGACGATCGGGACACACACAGCGGTGTCAACGGTGACTTTGCAATGCGACATGTATCTGTACAAATTCGTGCGCTCTTCATACAACAACGCTCGATAATAAAAAAATAATTATTATTATTATAAAAAAATTGATTTTTTACTCTTTAAAAAATTGATTTTTTACTCTCTAATTGCCCGAAAAAAAATAAGGCACAACTCTACGCAAATATGACCAAGAGAAAATTTTGAATTTCTAAAAATGTTGATTTAAAAAATGCTCAACTTGCACCACATGCAGCTTGATGAAGTTTTTTAACGCTGGTTACAATAAAATGCGAATAAAATAATAATAGAGCAGAAGGAAAAGAGGAGAGAAGAAGGGAAATTCTCGTACGAGAATAACAAACAGCACGTAAAGTCTGTACACTAATTCTATCACTCTTCTAATCCTCTCTCTCTTTCTCACTCTCAATCGTACTTCTCTAAATAAAACCTAGATGACAGAAACATATAATTTATAACGAAAATAAGAAAACACTCTGTTCATTATTCTCGTAATAAATCATCCTTCGCCAAACTCTATGTGATATCGCGCGAATTTCGATAGGACAAAGCGTGAAATACAAATCTCATAAATTGTCTTTGCAAATAATGACGATTAAATTGTATATTCTCGATGTTGTTTGAATGTTGCAGCGACATTCGACACATATTCGCGCTACGTCCTACACACTGCGGTCGTGTTTCCGTTCGTTGAATTTTTTTTATTTATCTCACCATGCGATTATTTGTAATATCTTTCACATAACAATGCTTATACAATTAACATTACTAGATCGTCATTCTGTTAACTTAAACAGCGGCTATCTCACAAAGCAATCAGCATCATCATCATCATCATCATCATCATCATCTTTATCGTCATTGTCATTATAATCGTCATCACCATCACAGCTCGAGAATTTATGCTCGATTCACGAAGAAACGTAACAATACGTCAAATCTAGCGGATACCTAGAGTATACCAATGTTAAGTAGATTCTCTAAAAGAAATATGATTAAAAAAAAAAAAAAAAAAAAAAAAA